>CABHPH010160678.1:0-16440 GCA_902168325.1 Peromyscus nudipes | reverse complement strand
TACAGCAGGATTACCTGTGGACTTACAAATCACATGATCATTGAAATTAGCTATTGTCCCTTTTAACTTTCAAGAGCTGTATGCCATTGGGTCAACTGAAACTTAATTGTTACATTAGCATCTTGTATAATTTATAAGCATTTCCCTCTATTGACCAAATTCTTAGCTTTCATCTCCCATCAGTTACTATGGCAAGTCAATTAAATGTTAATCCTTTTGTAATGCCCATCTTGAGGAGTGAGGTTGGCAGTCTTACATCTAACAATGGGAAGATAATACTCATGATTCACTGAAGTTAAACTTGCTTCTTCCTTGTCATATCATAATTCATTTAAAAAAGAATGGTGTATTATTGCTTGAGTTGATATTGTGCATACTTGTGCCAAGATGCGGAAACCTTTAACACACTTGCAAACTGGAGTTTAAAGGGGCACATAACGGAATTGAACAATTTGCTACTCTCTCTGAGTTTCATCTCTCATTCTTTTTTCTTTCTTTCTTCTTTTGCTACTCTCCCTGAGTTTCTGTCACTTCTTCTTGCCTTTTTTTCTTTCTATATATAATATATGTGATCTTACCACCTGCACAGTTTAAATAATATACTATGTATTTAGTGTGTAATAATATACGCTTATTAACAGAAATAACCATTCTGTTAGCAATGAATGTTTAGCTTGAGGCCACTTATAAAAAAATCCCTTCTCTGTGGGAGTCACTCTGCTAGATTAGTTAATAACTTCAAGTACTCGTTTGAAGGCTTGATGACTTCTAGTCTTGTGATCTAAAAAAAGAACCATGGAAACACTGTGGTTGGAAGTAGGATTGACATAGAGAAAACCTGTGGTGCACAGTCAATACTGGGAAGTGATGAGTGAGCAGAGTGTTTAATCTGTGGTCCAGGACATTAGGACTGAGGTGAAAAATCAATACACCAGGTTTATGTGCAAATGCCAGGAGGAGCCAAGCACAGATAACCCTGGAGCTGAGAGCAGCATCTGAAGATGAGGAATCAGGGGAATCGGCTAAGGCACAAACACATAATTCTCCTGGATGACAAGCCAGCTTTTTCAGAGCTGTTCTTAACATAGCACCAGACAGACTTGGGGAGGGGTAAGATAGCAAATGCAGTTTGTCCTGTGTGCTGTAGCTTGTTCTGAAGAGCATATCTTTGGAAAATAAATGTGAGCTGAAGTGCTGACCACAGACAGGGAAATCTTAAAGCTTTTAGTTGGAAACACAGGCCAGGCAGCTGACCAGTATCAAAGAAGTTTGAGAGCTAACCCACTATAGAGTGATGTCTCGGTAATTATTGCATGATACGTAGCATTTTTGTTTGTTTTGTTGCCATTTGTCTGTTTTTTTATGATAAAGAGAAGCAAAGATATAACATGCAGAGGGACAAAAAGACAATTAAGTGCCAGGATTTCATCTAATATCATAAGTAAAGTGTGTGTGTGTGTGTGTGTGTGTGTGTGTGTGTGTGTGTGTGTTACAGGAGGAAAAAGCTTGCATTATGAAGCTCCTCTCTCTAGAGGCTTTATACATTATTGTTAAGATGTCAGGCTGTATTCTAAAACCATCGAGGGACTTCTTAGGCACTTTGAATGGAGTAGTGATATGAACAGATTAATACCATTTAAAGTTAAAATTTTTGGCAGTAGAGATTGTGAACTGAAAGAGGAAAGATTAATAGTTCCTATAGAAGACATATAGATGAAAGTTTCCCTGTGTCCTGCAGCTGCTCAGTCCCAAATAAACACACACAGGCTTATATTGATTACAAACTGTTTGGTCTATGGTTCAGGCTTCTTGATAACTAGCTCTTTCATCTTAAATTAGCCCATTTCTACTAATCTATGTATTGCCACATGGCCATGGTGTTACCAGTGTCCTGGCATGTTGCTCTTTGGGTGTCGGGCTGACATCTGTCATGACTCTGCCTTTCTTTTCTTTCTGTATCTTTGCTTGGATTTCCCACCTGCCTATAACCTGTCTTACCATAGGCCAAAGCAGTTTCTTTGTTGACCAATGGTAGCAATACATACAGCATATAGAAAGACCATCCCACAGCAAAGACATGTGACTTAACTATTGTAATCTCAGAGATAGAAAGTAGGGGGAAATTGGTGATATATTGATGAGTTTGACCCAGGGGTTTCATGGCAAGAAGATCAGGGAAACTAAAAGGCAAAACCCATGCATCATAAAGTGCTTTAAGAGACTGGGTGTTAGACAGTAAGTTGGGAGTTATTGGTTAAGAGCTCTGGAAACTGGTGCTTATGACTTAAGGTTTAGTCACCCATGAAGTGGATGGGTAATCACTTGATGTGATGATGAGCTAAAATGGGCAGAGATGGTTTACCACCCAAGAGGCACTAGCATGGCAGTTATTGCTAGTATTATTAAAGACTTGCCTAACAAAATAAAGAGAACTTACATTTAGAGACACTTCATTAACCTTCCTTCCCTAAGTGTATTTTCTCATTAAGTCCCAATGGGCACTGTGACATCTAGGCTGAAAAGAACTAGTATGTGTAAACCACTTAAAGGAATGTCAGGCACACAACAAAGCATATGTGTTCAGTAATGTAAGTAACTATATAAAGTCTCATTATTTAATTCTTGTTTTACTCTGTCATGATGAGAAGTCAGAAAGGGTTGACTCTTTACTTGAAAAACCCATGGCTTCAAAAGTAGAGAGAATTTTGTTGTCAGCCTAGGCATATGGTAAAGCTTGTTTTATCAGTGAATAAACCTTCAGGTGGCTATGGACCATAATTTCTTTACAATGAGCATTTTCTGTCTGAGTGATAGGAGTGATTTTCAGTCATTGCAAAGGAAGCCCTGTGTGTGTGTGTGTGTGTGTGTGTGTGTGTGTGTGTATGTGAATGGCAAACTTTTGGTTGACAGCATAGACTGAAAATAGCATTTACAAGTGTTAAATAAGAACTGAATTATCAACCTAAGCCTTCCAGTCCCCATGGATGAAGTCAGCAATAATAATCTAACTCCTTCAAAGTCTGTTTTAGTTTAAGATGTGTCAATATTTTTAGCGCATCTTGATAAATCTTGGGTAATATATAGCCAAAGATTAATCTTACAAAGAGAAATTGTTTATCTGTTTTGATCTGAGAAATAAATTAGATTTTTACTTCAGATTTTCTTGATAACTTACTACTTTATAGTTATCTTTAAGTAGATTACATTAAGCTTTAAGGTTAAGTTTAAAGTATATATTGGAGTAAAATCAGGGTAGAGATTGCTCTTTACAAATAGTAATGAAATCTAGGTATGTAATAGCAGGATTATCTCATTAAAGCAATAATAAACACAAAAGATATTAGAGGCCAGATGGAAATTCAAATGGGAGACTCTATAATAGGATATAAGAATGCAAATTACCCAGAGTAAAGTTTTTGCACATTTAAATGCAGTTGCTTGTCTCATAAAAAGATATACACATAATATACAATCTGTTAGACTATTTGTGTTTGGAGCAGGAAAGTTTCTAAGTAGAGAACAATGTTTGAGAATTAAAGTCTACAGGAAGGAGTACTGTCTTAGACAGAGTATGAAGCATAAACTTTCAAGTAGTGTGTGGTAAAACTAAGCAAAATTTGAGAGTCAGAGGTTATAATTATACTAAAAATCATATTTATGCAGATACAGTAAGTACTGTTTCAAATTCACCTCAGCTTATTTTGAGAAATTGTTCTATTAATAACACATTACTCATGAAGCAAAATCTAGAAAAATCTCAGATTTGCCATTTATATGCTCTTCTCCCTCACCCTAGAAAGGGTCTTTCCTGTAGTCCCATGTGACCCGTTTTCTTGCCAACTTTTTTTTTACTTTTAATTTGATATCTCATTCACTGTAGTCCAGAAGACACTTATATCACCATCCCCAACTTGCCTAGGCATTAAGCAGCTCTTTGTAGCACAGCAACATTCAGATAGAGGAGGGAGTTCCAGTAGCTGCTGTTGTTTTGACAATTTTGGGAAGATGTGTACTGCAGACTAAGATATTAGAGTTCACACACCGGAAACAAATGGTCCCTGAGAGGGAGAATCATCCCCTTGCTCGGGAGTGAGCCTGCACTCCCAGGCACGGTCGCCCTGGCCTCATAGTTTTGCTGACCCCAAGTCTGCAATGCTCACCGTGTCCCCTTCATTTTGTTCCTGGATCTTTTTCTGTTTGTAACATCCTCTCGTGAGCCTTCAAGAAAAAAGAAAGAAAGAAATCCGGTCTATACATTTTAGACCCTCCTCCAATTCTACTATTATCAGCTATCTCCTATTTTTTATTTCTCTTACACTGACATCTGACTTTTAATAAAATTTCTAATTTAAATATGATTGATTTACTTTGTTGTCTGATTATTGTATTTTAATTAATCTTGCCTCTCTTAGTTAATGAATTATTTGAGAACAAATTTAATTCAATAGAGATACAATTATACTTCGTGTATGTGTGTGTGTTATTTTATACTTTTAAACATTTAATTGCTTAAATGAACTTGTAAGTACTAAGTTTATCAAAGATTTCAATAAGTGACTCTGGATGAAAATATTCACATTTTTGCTAATGGTTTTTGTTATCACCTTGTGAGCCTCTGATGCTGAAGAGTTGAGCATAGGAGCTTCATTTCCCACCAGTACTGTTTCTCAGTGAGAAGCTCCCTCTAGACACTAGTTTCTGATTTTTGTTGCCCTTTTGAGAGAACTGGAGGCTGTTTTGGTGTGGTTGGTAGTGTTTGTCATTGAGATCAGAGGTCAAAAACTGTCACTTGTTAAAACTAAAAGTAAACCATTTATGACATGGCCATGGCCATCTGCTTTTGAGAAGATTTCCAGGGACTCCAGTCAACAGAACACCGCAGTCAAATTCAGGTACACCGATTCACCTGCATTTTCTGGGAAAAACTGATCTCAACTCCCTTCTTTATTTTCCCAGAAAATTGCCATCTTCCATAATCAAAAATGTGCTCATCCAAACATGAGATTTGGAAAAAAAAAAAAGAATCCACAATTTTGTTCTTTCCAGAGTTCCTTATTCTCTCAGGTCACATAAAATAGCCTTGAGCTCACAGAAAGACAAGTTTCATCATCAGACACATTTCCACAGGATTCCTCACACTGGCTGCTACTCTAGCTGTCTCTTATCTCCTAAAGACCTCTATGATAGAGTCCATTGCCTGGTACGTAATTTGGTCTCAAACTATTTTTCATTAATAGGTCAGTGATCTTGTGTCCTCCATGACAGTTTGTTGAAAATCTACATCTATGACAGTTCTATGAAATAATTGGTGAAAATGTGGACATAGAATTTTAAAAATTTATTATTTTTATTTTATGTGTATGGTTATTTTGTCTGCAAGTAGGACATGGCATCTTAAACTCTCCCTTTTTGGTACATTCTGTAGTTTGCCATCCTTGGATCTTCCTATGTTTTTTTACTGGGAAAATTTGGAGAAATTTTGAAATCTTGATTTTCATCTATAACCATGAAAGCCAGTTAAATCTGGTTTCCAGTCTCAATGCTGACAAGTAGGGTCTGTATAACCCCAAATATAATGCTTTGCACCAGAATGCACACGTTTCTGACTTATGTGTATGTGTGTGATCCTAGCAGAGCTTCATTTAGTAATGAACATCAACATTTTAGAAACATGGTTGTGCTTTAGACAATGAGAGAAACAGTTTGATAGTGTTATAAACGGGACATAATTCAATAATGAATTGATTTTACTTCTCTGTTTTCAAACTCTTCATTGACTGGATGTATGAAAACCAGTGTCTTGAGTATCACCTGATTCAGTTTTGAGGAAACAACCAGATAAACAAACGGCATGGCAAGGAAAGCAGATTTTAGCTGATAAAACATGAGTGATAAATAACCAAAAATGATGGCATCATAAATGTAGAGTTTATGCATTTGCTTTCTCCTACTCCTTACATTTGGCGTGGCCAGCTGATGACTAACATCTGCAGGGAAGTGCCTTCTGGAGTTGTGTGTCACAGATAGCCACTGCCTCACCTTGGACAGCCCTATCGTCGGCACAGTCAGAGCCATGAGGGTGAAAATGAATCTGTGCTCACACCACACAAAATGATTTAGACGCTTTAGGTAGCAGATGAGAAATTTGGGAGCTGCACATGTTGAGTCTCCAAATGTTTGCTGCAAAAACCTGTCCCATTAACTGTAATCTTTAACACTCTTGCCTGTGTCTGCTGCTACAAACAGAAAGGACTAGAACTGTAGTTGAGCCAAGGGGTTATGTACTTTGAACAGCAGTATGTTCTTGAGCAACATTGACATTTATGGATAAATTTAAAGCACATACATTTTAACCAGACATGGTAGCACATGTCTATCATCTCCACAATTTGAAGACTGGAAGAGCTGAATTAGAGACAAGATCAGTCTACAAAGCAAGGCTGTCTCACAATTACAACATTACAAACAAAAGAAGAAGGAAAGAAAGGAAAAAAACAAACTTACCCAAGAATGACTTGGTCAGTGTGCCTTTTTACTGAATCCTACTCTTTTCCTAGACAATGTCTACCTTTCATCACCATAGGATTTTCTCTTCTTTTCTTTCTTTCTTGCTTCCTTTCTTTCTTTCTTTCTTTCTTTCTTTCTTTCTTCCTTTCTTTCTTCCTTTCTTTCTTTCTTTCCCTTCCTTCCTTCCTTCCTTCCTCTCTCTCTTTCTTTCTTTAAATTGTTTTATTTGTTTTTGTTTTTCAAGACAGACATTCTCTGTAGCCCTGTCTGTCCTGGAACTCACTCTGTAGACCAGGCTGGCCTCAAACTCACAGAGATCCACCTGCCTTTGCCTCCTCAGTGTTGGGATTAAAGGCCTGTGCCACCACACCCAGCCACCATAAGATTTTCTAAATCTTGTGATTTGTACCAAATTCATACTCATTTATTTCCAGTTTTATTCATGCCTGGGCTAAGCCTTTCTCATCTTCTTTCTCACTCCTCTTTGTCCAAGTTCTGAAGTTCCTCAGATTTCATCCTGACACATCACTTTTCAAAATTTATCATTAACACCCTTTGGGTGATCCTTCATTCTTTTCCTTTTTTTTTTTTTTTGGTCATTTCCAAACTTGTGACTCCGGACTTTTACCCAGCCTCATTATCTGTTGCTTTATACCTGGTTATCTCCAATCAGTACAAGCACACTGTGTCCAAAATTGACATTTGTAGCTGGAGGTGGAGCCTTTCTGTGCTGATTGTTGAGTCCCAAATAAACACACAGAAGCTTAAGATGGCTCAGGCTTATTATTACCTAGCTCTTACATTAAATTAACCTATATTTCTTATCTATGTTTTGACATGTGGTTTGTAGCTTGTTACCTTAATTTTTACATGTCTTGCTTCCTTGGCCACTATATGGCATCTTCCCCAACTCCACTCTTCTTCTCCCTATATCTTCATTTGGCTTTCCTGCTCAGACTTATTCTGCTTGGCTGTAGGCCTAATCAACCTTTATTATCAACGAATGAGAACAACACATATTCATAGCATACAGGATCCAACAGCAGACACTACTATTTTGATCTCTTTGTCCAGCAGTTTTCCAATCTGCTCTACCATGCAAAAAATATTCCCAGAAGACAGATTGTAATAGATTCTTCTTTCCCACCTCCAAATCCCATCAGCTAGCATTAAGTGGTAAGGAGATAAGTCCTGTCTTACCTAGAAAGAAGTTAGAAGTGGGATATTAATGAACCCCATAAATAATATCTTTCTCATTTTGATGAAGCTAATATCTGTCATTATTCCAGCTATGTTATATATAGTAAATCATTTAATCTTCACAACAAAGCAGTATGGGATGTGTGAATATTAACCTTATTCTACAGCTACTCTGTCTACAGATCATGAACAAGAGAAAAAGTTTTTAGCTCAGCAAGTGGAGGGATAATAGGAACCTGTAGCTGAAGTTTTCCTGTGAAGTTTTCCTGGCCCATGGTCAGGACAAATCTCTCTCACCCACCCACCACTCCTGCAGTCACTTGGACCCAAGTAAACACACAGAGGCTTATATTAATTAAAAATGCTTGGCCTTTAGCTCAGGCTTATTACTGACTAGCTCTTACATTTAAACTAACCCTTAATTCTTATTTATGTTTAGCCACATGGCTTGGTACCTTTTCTCAGTTCTACCTTGTCATCTTGCTTCCTCTGTGTCTGGATGGCGACTCTTGACTCAGCCTTCCTCTTCCCAGAATTCTCCTCTCTGTTTATCCTGTTTATACTATACTTCCTGCCTGGCTACTGACCAATCAGCATTTCATTTATCAACCAAATCAGTGCAACACACATTCACAGCATGCAGAAAGACATCCCCAGCAGGAACCCTTACTCTTACTATCCATTTTTACAAGTCTGTTAATACATTATTTTTTTCAATGATGTTTTAATCATTAGCAATTTTTAAGGGAAGGTCAGTGTTGTCACTTTTTTAACCTTATTCTCTTGCTAATTGTTTTCTTTGGGGTGTGTGTGTGTGTGTGTGTGTGTGTGTGTGTGTGTGTGTGTGATTTCAGATTGTCATTCCAAGAAGCAATCAAGAACTGACCAGTTAATATCACTTTTCCTTTTACAAAAGTTATGCATGCACCAATTTTCTCTAATACCAAATGATAGGTGTAGTTATGCAAAGAAACCTACCCTAGTCATTATAGAGAACCTCCCCTTCCATTCAACTCCTCCAGCATTTACCCTCTTCTCGGGCTTGTCAGAGGAAGATCCTGCAACGTCTCAAATAAATATGATCCAGAATATTTCCTATAGGTGTTTGTGCTTGTGGAAACTACAGAAACTCCAAAAAGCTTGACCTTTTACATTTATTATAACTTTTATAAATTAAGATAGCTAAAGAAAATGCTAATATAAGATTAATATAAGAATTTCAGTTGAAAAGGGAGTCAAGTAGAATTGCTTTAAACTGGAATTCTAGTGAAGTATACAAGGTCTATCCTAACTCATAAAAAGTAACTTGAAGTAGGCAGGGAGGAAGGTAGAAGGAGATAATTTGGTCTTTATTAAATAACTTTAACCATTAAAGAAATTTAGACAAAAATACAACTTTCTCTGTCCTTATCCCATTTAAGACTATAAACGTAAGTGGAATGTTCTTTGGCTTCCAAAGAGTTTCATATACACTCAAACTGACCTACCAATAACAAATAGGAACTATGTCTCCTTTCTATATCTTAAACAAAACAAAATATTAGTAAAACTCCCACAATTTTGATCAAGAACATAATTTCATAGCAAATGTAACCAGTATAATCACTTCCTGTGGTGTTCTCAGTAAAAATGGCAGAGTTCTGACAAAAAATGACATGTACCGTGAACATGCTAATGTCCCCAGAAATAGGCATCTTTGGACAGAAATAATTCAGCCTTTGATTCTACACCCTAACTTAAAATTGACAGTCTTTCTCACCATAGAATGATATGGTGAGAACCTAAAGAAATGGAAACACTCAGATTTTACCAATCTGCATGTTTTGTCATAGAAATAATATGTATTTCATACTTTATGAGTAGCTTATGTTATATATTTGTATTTAATTTGTATGTAAATTTAATATGTTTAACGATTGGTTTGTCTTAACATATAACCTAATAAATTGTAAAAATATACAGAAGAATCGGATAAGGAATAATACCAAAATGAATGCTAAGATTTTAGGTGAATGCAACTCATTTCATAGTTATCATGTACCCTTTGTTTATTCTGTTACTGGGAATCTTACTCTAAAAGCAGGCATCTTCAGTCATTTGATCAAGCAGAAAATTTGCAATATGTGCTACGGGGGCCACTGATTTCTTCATCTTGATAGAATTGACTGGAACAAGCACTTTGAGTTGTGTTGTGAGTTTCAATGCAGTCAGGTGGACTTGTATTAGAATCTTAAGCCATGTGAGTTTTTCAGGTTGGCCCTTTCTTCCAAGTAGCAGGGCTCATGGTGTTCATGGACATGCACAATAAAGAACTTAGTTCTGAACAGAGAGGGAAGGAAAACAGGAAGTTCCCTCACTTCCATTTGATCCATCTTCATTTAGTAAGGGTAATGGCGAACTGCCTCCCACCATGTCAAGTTTATAACAACTCAAAGGGACCAATGTAGACTGGAGATGAAGATGGTTTTGTTGTTTGTTTCTTTACCCTGACTGGCAAAGGTAGAGATGTTTCAGAAACAGCATAATCAAATGTGTTATATATATGCTTTTTTCACTTGTCCTAATCTACCTAAGAAGAGAAAATTAATGGCAAAACACATAAACTCATTCATGTGGGCTTTGTAGATAATTTAATTCTTCATTCATAAATTTTATTTCATAGTTTCTCTTCTCAAACAGATTTACATTATTTTGTTTCCACAGTGCCTAATTTTCTTCATTTGAATAAAATATTTTAGTAATTTTGATGAGTTTTGTCACTGTCCTAAGACTCTAATTTGGTAGTCTCATTATAGACTGCTCAAGGATCTGACATTAAAACAAGACACACATTCACCACATAGGTGCCAGTGTTACACATTATTATTGAAATAAGCCCATAATGCTAACTTTGCATTATATGAAGAACCTTT
Source organism: Peromyscus nudipes (assembly GCA_902168325.1). Taxonomy (NCBI): domain Eukaryota; kingdom Metazoa; phylum Chordata; class Mammalia; order Rodentia; family Cricetidae; genus Peromyscus; species Peromyscus nudipes. Next base: position 5,821 of record CABHPH010160678.1, on the reverse strand, counting down.
AGGCCCACTGGCAGGATGCAGGAGAAAAATACAAGATCTTACTTCAGATGAAAGAGAGACACAATACATAGTCACCAAAAGATTTCACTTTGTTGGAAGAGTTTTGAAAGCTATTTGCTTTCACTGATACAGAGTTTTAGAAACAAAATAATTCTCAAGAGTTCACTCTAGCAGAAGGATTCCTGTTTATTTTTAAAGAAACGCTGAGGCTCTCTGCACATAAACGTAAACTCACTTGGAAACCATAGAAACATTTGTGGTTGACCTGATAGAAACAGCAAGAGTGTTTTCAGTGGAAATCAGCCCCTCCCACCTCCTGGGAGAAAAGGACTGGTGTACGCCAACAAGATGACAGTTGGAACAAGTATGGATTCTTTTCTATAGCTGGATAAAAAATAATTATAGTGTATGTCATGGTCTCCTAAAGTTCATTCAACATTTAGGAATGAAAGGACGGGAGAAGGGCACTCTAGGCACAGCCAAGAGGAAAGAAATGTTACCTTTAAGTCCTAAGGGAAAGAAAATTCACAAAGCAACTCACAAGATTATTCATTATGGGAAATGGCAGAACATTTTAGAAAAAATCCATTTTACTTTTACACTGAGGTTAAAAAAGACATTGACTCTCTGAAGGAGGCTGTGGGTTTATTTGTATTCATGGCAACCTGCTCTTGTATTTTTATTATGTGTTAGACACTGGGCTCACTGTAATAGATGAATAAAGTGATTTAATGTTTGGACTCTTGGATGACTATTAGGAGGGTCTCTATTGTGAATATGAGAAAACTGAAGCTTCTAAAAAATTATTAAAAAGCATCACTGGAATTCAGGCCCTCAGTCTAAAGTCTCATGTGTTGTGTTGTGTTTTATATGGATTCTCATCAAAGTGAGGGCGCCAACCTCTGACCTGGCCAATGTACAAATGGACTAGGCCTCAGAAGGCCATGTAAATAAAAGATAGGTTGGAGTTTCTGTGAATATAATTAGACACAAACAATGCCCAGAAAGTCCATGATGGGGAAGGCAAATGCCCTTCCAAACTTCTCCATCAATAAGAATGTTAAAAATGATTAGATGTTAAGCATCAAAAATGTTAAAGAAATCAAATGGAAGAAAACAATAGCAATAAAAGAGAGCAGAGATCCCACTGACAAACACAGCATTAACTGTAGGATATGGCATTTAAAATTATATGACTGTTTCTACCTTAAAAAAAATTAATGGCAGGGTGGTGGTTGCACATACCTGTAATCCCAGCACTTGGGAGGCAGAGGTAGGCAGAGCTCTGTGAGTTCAAGGCCAGGCTGGTCTACAGAGTAAGTTCCAGAACAGCCAGGGCAGTTACACAGAGCAACCCTGTCTCCTAAAACAAAAAACAAACAAAAAACAAATAATGAATGGCATACAAGATGGCTGAGCAAGTGATAGCACTTGCCTGATGTCCTGCATGACCTAATGATAGGACCTAATGATGGAAGAAGAGAACCACCTCCTCACAAATTGCTCTCTGACCTGCATATCTGTGCTGTGATACATGCCCCACTCCCCCTAAAAGTAACTATTAAAAATTTTTAAAGAAGTTTTGAGAAGATAGCTTTGTTTAACCTGATTTAAGCATCATATAAGTGAAAGTTTATTAAACATCCTGGTGGACTAGGGAGGTGGCTAAGTGGGTAAGAACACTTACTGCACAAGCATAAGTCCCTGTATTCAATCCCTAATGCTCACTCAAAAAGTGAGTCACAGGTACACACATATGTAACCCCAGCACTGAGGTGCAGCAACAATTAGATTGATTGCTGGAGCTTACTGACTGCCTGCTAGCTCCAGGTTCAGTGAGAGACCCTGCCTCAATAGAATAAGATGGTAAGTGATAACTGGATGCCTGAGTTAAGCAAGTTAAAAACAAATCAATCAAACAAACAAATGAAAGCACACAGTTCACAGGACATAGACTGTGGTTGCGTGAGTTGTTTAAAAGCCCTGAGTAATGAAAACAAAGACAGTGCAGCTTTGATTACAGAGCCGTCAGGTAACGGATAAGTTAGGTCTGGCTTGGCCTCTCTAAAGTTGGACAGTTCCTGATGGGTCTTTTTAAAAGTTATCTGTGTGGTTCAGTTGTTACCTTGTCAAGATGAAAACAAATTTAAAATGGAAATAGAATATTAGGAACATGAAAAATATAACTCTTAAAAATAAATCCTATTGAGCACTTATTTATTGGAAAACTGCCAATCCCTCACACACACATATACAACAGACACACAACATACACAACACACAGCATACACAACACACACACAACACACATACAACACACACACACAATCAGCAGTGCTCTGAAAAAGAGCACTTTTGCTAAAATGTATGATAATGAGACAGTCTTGGAAAATGTGAGGCAAAATCCACATGATTTATACTATGCAACCTCACATGCTCATCCTCTGCTGTGGATGAAGGAAAAGAACAATTGTCAAGCATACTAGCTGATTAATTCAAGTGTATTACTATGTATATAAAGCAATAATAACTTTGGATTAATGTACTCCTTATTTATAGTATGGCTAAGGATATTAAATTTCACCACTGTAGGAAGGTTAAGCTCCATTTAATCATTTCCAGAGTAGGTAAGATGAAGAACATTAATTCACTAGTGCTTAAATTTGCTTTTAAACAGTCACCTTGCTTGCAGAATTAACTTGCAAAAATTGTGGGATTATGTGGTCCCAGGGAAAGAGAGAGATATCATGGAGGATACAACAGGGAGACTGGACAGTGCTTTAAAAAAATAATTCAAGAGGATGCTGGAAATCTCACTTCGGGCATATCCTGCAGGCACATAACAAACATAAACCAGCAAGACCTTACAAGCACTGCATTTTAGTGATACACACCTGCCTATTTTATCCATTTCCATGATAAAGACAGTATATTATTGTCATGGTGGGATTGATTCCTCATTACATTGTGTTCTTAGATGATTGTGTATTTATATCTTTTCTTTTTATCCCAAGATTGTATATCACTATCTAGTTAGAAATTAGATTCTACCTGGATCCATTCCTCTGCCACACAAGGATGATCAGTGCTGAAATGTCTTGAAACCTTGAAATGAGAATCCAATCCTGAGACCTGAGAATATTGACTCTGGAGAAAAGGCTGAAAGAGCAGACAAAGTTGCCGTCTGGGTGCTTTAATGGTTTCCTTTGAAAGAGGGAAGAAACCGACATAGCTGACCTCAGATATGGGGGACAGAGAGGACAGTTTAATGTTAAGTGCATCCTGGCATCGTATGTTCGGTCACATGTATCAGATGGGCAGGCATAGCAGTACAGATGCATGGGAAAGGCAGGCTAGGATTATTTACATGTGTTCTCTGCATGCACTGATGAATAATTTCAGAGACTACTTATGAACACCAGTTGTATTGGTAATAATTACGAAGCCTCAACCCTAATAAATAGCTCTCATTTATTGGGCATGTTGTATTACAGACACTGTGTCAGATGCTGCATAAATATCGGATCGACTCTTAGATCGATAGGTACTAAGCTTTTGACATATCGAGAAGTGGTTTGGGCACTTACAGTGTCTGTCTCCAAGTTATATATTAAGTAAATGACAGACTGAGGTTTAAAATTAGTTGTGACTGATTCAACACGGGATTATGTTGCTTCTACTTTCAGAGAATTAATCTCGTTGGCCTACATTGTGGCCACTCCTAGCTGAGCTGTGCATCAGTGTGTATGTGTCTATTTCTAATTCAGTTTCTGTAATTACTCATTTGAGAAAAGTTTTAGAATGGATCCCTGGATTTAGGAAGGGGAGATTTCTTCCTCCCTAACACATATATAAGGCTTTCATTTATTCTACATTTATTTCTTAATTATATTTAAAATTTTTAATCTTACTATTTTATGTTCATGGGTGTTTTGCCTGCATGCAGGTCTGTGCACCACATATAGCATGTGCCTAATTGTCACAGAGACTAGCAGAAGCATCAGATGCCCTGGAACTGGAGTATTAGACAGGGATGAGCTGACATGTGGGTGATGGGAATTAAATCCAGGTCCTGAGGAAGAGCAGTCAGTGCTCGTAACTGATAGGCTTTCTCTCCAGCACCATACAATTTTGTTTTTTATTTAAAATTTAAATAAACAAACCCAAACCAGGATCTCACAATGTAGTCCTGGCTGTCCTAGAACTCCTTATGTAGACCAAGCTGGTCTCCAACTCAAAGAGATCTGCCTGCCTCTGCCTCCTGAGTGTTGGGATTAAAGGAGAACACCACGGTGCCCAGACTCTATGTCTTTATTTTTATTTAGGGGGAGAAGGGACATGTGTGTTTCTTGGCAGATGTGTGGTGGTGTGAGTAACTTATGTGAGTTGGTCCTCTCCTTCTACCACGCAGATCTCAGGGAATAAACTCATGTCATCAGGCCTGATAGCAGGCCCCTTACCCACTCTGTCATCTCACTGCCCAGGACAGGAAATCCTTAGATATAATGGACCCGAGAGAGGGTTGCCTTAGTAGAATTTTGCCAACTTTCATAAAGGAAGAGAATTTGAGGTTATTTCTCATTCCCCATTTATGTGTTTGGTCATTTGATTTGAAGGGGTTCCTTTATTAACAGAACCTGAGAATAGTATTTTGAAGAACTTGGCTTGGAGAGGACAGGGAAGAAATCATATGGTAGATCTTTCGAATTTGTGGTTTTAGTTGTTCCGTTTGATATTCCTGAAAAATAGTTTCATTACAGTGTAGAGAACTGACTCATAAGGATTGTCAGTGGGCAAAACTGAGCTGCAGAGTGAAGATCTGCCCTTATGTCTATCTGTACGAAGCACCTTTGTCTCTGCCATATAGATTCATCCTTGAAAATACACAGTCCTGCTACCCAGGAACAGAATCATGGCAAGGATGGAGCATGATGAGGGTCTCCAGAGCTGGGAAGTACCAGCTGACACCCTCACACTGGAGCTGGTAGTGAGCAGGACAGTGTCCACCTCCTGAGAACAGAAGGGGATCACAAAGCTCAGGGATGGCTTGGACTCTAAATAGGACAAAGGGTCACTTGAGGGACAGGTGAGCTGCACCCATGTGATTGAAGGAGCTCTACAATAGTTGTATAGCCACTTGGTTCTTTGGGAAAATAAACCAAACAAAGAAAGCATCAACCTAATCTTGCCAAAAATGAGTCCAATTTAGTCATGTTTCCTTCCCTGGCCTCTGCAAGTCTGAATCTGGCAAAGAGTAAATAGTTGGAAATTGAGGGTGTTTGTAGATAGGAAGGAAAACTATTCTCTAACACCTATTGAAAAATAAACAAATAAACATACATACTGGCTTATTTTTTCCCATCTTGAAACTATTTTCAGTGCCCCCTAATAACAAGTTGACACATCACAGGATATGTGAGATAATTCTTTATATAAGCATAGTATAGCTTTTAATGCATATTTTTGTTCAGGGATGCTATAAGAAAATACCTAGTGATGTACAACTGCCTCTAGGACATACAGTCAGTGTTACCTGACATCTCATTTTTCTTCACACTTTATTGTGGGTTTACACAACACATGTTGTCATTTCCTCACCCTGCTCAGATGAAGGACTTGATGTAGTGGGGCTTAAACACATTTCAAAACTATCGTGCCCAGCAGGTAACTAGGGTGGGATGAACTCCTAGCCCTCCAGGGCTCAATAAATGTGCTACTATCCCATAATATGATCCTGCAGGTCCACTTGTGTTTCAGATATCCACTGTCCATCATACTCATGAGACACTAATTTCTATCAAAGTCAGGAGAACATCAGAAG
>CABHPH010160677.1:13270-44833 GCA_902168325.1 Peromyscus nudipes | reverse complement strand
TGCAATATCTTAAATGTGGAGTCTTAGCACCTTCTTATAAAGCATTATCCTATCTGAAGTCCCGTAGATTAATGGAGGAAAATTCTGAAATGTATAGTATCTTGAAATAGATGCACCATCAAATGTAATCATGCTTATTAGATATTAGGCCTCAGTCAATACCATTAAAATAAGATGTCTGAATAAAAATTTACAACCACCCACACCTAATTTATAATTTAAGTATAACCTAGCCTTTTCAGATAACCACAATAGTCATATTTTACAAGACATTGAAATAGTTTCCATTCTCTCCAAAATAACATTTTGTATAAATTATTTACAAATGTGAATCTATATAAGAACATCTAGTGAAAATATGTTAATGTTCATCATTTCTTAAAGTGTTTTTCCCACATCAAAACAGGTAAATGTGGATGTGTATGGAAGAGATGACTTTGCATGTCCTCCAGGTCGGCCCAGAGGGCAGCGTTGGCAATAATGGCCCATCTGTTCACTCCTGGCAGCAAGCAAACTTCTAATGAAGACAGATGTGGGTCACCCTGGGCACACAGGCTGCAGAGTGCTAATGATCCACCTAGCGGTCACTGCCTACCTCTCCAGACTGATGGATCACCTAAAAGGTTCAGTGTGAGGAGCAAAGATGACTCTTGCAGGTATTCATTCATCTTTCCAAGACACTGCTCTCATTTTTCCTACATACTGAGTTCTACCATTGTCTATCCAGTCTGAAAAATGCCATTACTGTATACTACACCCACTCCTCTCCAACAGCCTTGATATCACTTCTGAGAACTTAATTCCTCCTACATTATCCACATTATGATATAGCACCATAGATTTGTAAAACACAACAGGTAATATTTGTCCATCATAAAACTATTTATGAATAGTTACATATAATTTCATTATCAACATAAATCTTTCTAACTGCTGCTTTTAAAATATTATTGAATATCTCTAGCTTCTTTAAAATTATTTCTCTATTCAAAAACAATGTTAACTTATTGAAAACAACTAATCAAATACATATCAGCATCTATAAAATACAAAGATGACCACTTAACTTTGTGGTAGATGAGAATTCAAGAGTCAGTTGCTTTTAAAATAAAGTATCACATTATACCTAAGCTCCATTGAAATGGTTCTTGAAAAAATGACAACCTAAAAGACTTCGATATATAATCTGAAGTTAAAACATATAACTGTTTTAATGCACATTCCATGTATAAATAAACTTAAGAGAAATAGTATTCAATGAGTAACAATTTTAATCAAGTTTGAAGGCATTACAATGGTTTATAAGCTATGTTTTTACAAACTTTATTTGTTATCCAGACTTTTAAGATAACTGCTGTTGCTTCAGTCACTAGGGTAATTTATTCTTAAATTGACTATTAGTAGAGTAAGTAACTATGCCTGAACTTCACTGAAATTATCTGGCAACCCATGACAGTCACAATTCATGCGAACACAGACTATATATATATAAATATATATATAAATCAATGCATAGATTTTATTATTCATTTTTATGAGTGTTTTGCCTGCATACGTGTGTATTCACTACATGCATGGCTAGTGCCCACAAAAGCCAGAAAAGGCCATCACACTGCCTAGAATTGGAGATACAGACAGCTGTGACCCTCCATGTAGGGATGCTGGGCACCAAACGTAGGTCTTCTGCAACAGCAGCAAATGTTCTAGCCCCATCCCTTAATCACTTTAATACCTTGGATTAATAAGTCTACCTTACCCAATAAAAAAACCCAAATGTGAATTTTTAAAGGAAAAGAAAATAGGACTATTTATCATAGGACCATATCAAACTCAAAATATATTTCTAGCAATAGCATCAAAAAATATGAAGAGAATGGTTTTATTTATATAAAGGATACATGGCAGTTTCAGACACCCAAATAATATTAGGGCATTACCGAGAGAAAAGCGGGCAAGTATTTTTTTTCAAATAGCAATAATTAATATTCCTGTAGTATCTTTATTTTGATTTTTGAGAATTTCATACATAAATATCCTGTACTTATATCATTTCTATCCATCCCTCTCCACTTTCTTTCTTTTTTTTTTATGGTTTTTCGAGACAGGGTTTCTCTGTGTAGCTTTGCGCCTGTCCTGGAGCTCACTTGGTAGCCCAGGCTGGCCTCGAACTCACAGAGATGCGCCTGCCTCTGCCTCCCGAGTGCTGGGATTAAAGGCGTGCGCCACCAACGCCCGGTCCTCTCCACTTTCTATCTCCACCACCACTCCTTCTCCAACATTAGTTCTACTATAATTATTGGTTACGTATTTATATAAACATATATACACACATACAAAATTGGCTGAGTCCCATCAGTGTTGTCCAAAGGTACATGTGTTTATGGCTGACCACTTACAATTGGGAAACCTATCAGAAGACTTGTCCCTAGATAAAATGGATTCTCTATCCCTCAACAGCAAGTGACCACCTGTAGCTCTTCATCTCAGGGTGGGACCTTGTGAAATTTTCCATCCACACTGGTATGTCAGCTGATGTGGTTATCATGCAGGTCTTGGGTGGGAAACCATCCTGTTCATAGTTCATGAGTGTCTAAAACACACTATCTCACAGCAGGCATCTCATTCCTCTGGATTTGCAGTCTTTCCATGTCCACTTTCTGCAGTGTGCCTTGAGCCTTTAGGTGTATGGGTGTACTGTAGATGAACCTCCTGGGGATGTGGACCATACGGTCATTTATTCTCTACTTTGACCAGCTGTGGTCTCTGTATTAGCCTCTGTGTGCTACAAAAAGAAACTACTTAGGTGAGGGGTGGGAGCATCATTTATCTACGGGTATAAGGTGAGTATTTATAACAGAAACTATATTGATTTAAGAAAACAATAATGTAGGTTCTCCTCTAAATCTATAACTCTCTACCCACGGATTCTTGGTTAGGTTTACAGTATCAGACATAAGTTCTCTCCTTGGGTCACCCTTGCCTATGTAGAAAGCTTTGGGCTACATGAGACCTTGTCTCAAAAAAAAATACATAGTAATGACAATAATAACAACAACGAGTAACCTACCAATAAGAAAAGCTGAAAGGATGTCATGAAAGGCTATAAACTTTTTCTACCTTTTATATCCTTATAACTAAGCTTTTCTTAAGCATAATTTTAGTCGTTTGAAACTGCAACTACCGACTTAAGAACTTCTTACTATTAATAAATTGTTAGACAACATTATACTAAAATTACATAAAATATCCTACTTTACAAATATCTTAAAATGTAACATTAAGATTTTTTAAAATGTGTTTAATCTATATAGATAAGTGAGTAGAAATAAGCGATTGTAACCATAATTTAAATGAAACTACAAAATACATAGCTGCAAGCGATTTTTGCTGGAACAAATTTATAAAGGAACTAAAATTAACAACTAGTATTTGCTCAGATGAATACATGACAAATTGCCACATCTTCCCAAGTAATTTTTAAACATTTGTTTTAATGAAAATTAGAAATGAATGTTATACCAGTAAAGAGCCAAAGTTTTGGCACCGCCTAGTGAAATTTTACTCAGATTTTTTAAAATATTTTTCATTTATTGAGAATTTCATATATCTACTGTACTGTTTTACATCAATCCCTCTCCCTCTCTTCCTCCAGCTCCTCTAGTGTCCCCCCACTCTTTCTCATTCATGGCCTCTTAGTCTTTATCTTTGTTACATATATACATACATACACCTATATAAATATACATATAAATAATATAAATACACATATAAATATATAAATAATATAAATGCAACCTGTTGAGTTCATTTAGTGTTGCTAATACACTAAATGTATTAGCTGGGATGACTAATGATGACTGCTTGGGACAGATCACCTATCAACGGGCTATTCCTGGAACAAACTGATTCTCTCTCTCTCTGTAGTCATTTGTTACCTGTAACTCTTCATCTAGGGGCTTTCTGATATTCCCCTATCTACACTAGCATGTCAATTGGTGATATCATTTCTCAGGTCCTGATTAGGCAGTCATATTGTTGAGATTTCATGGGTACAGCTTCCCTGTCACATATAGAAGATACAGTCATTCAGAAGATGCCCTGGTCCTCTGGTTCTTACACTATTTCTGCCCTTCTCCCCTTCTTAGATGTAGGGGTTGTGTTGTAAATGGATCAGGTGGTGGTGAGAACCCCAATGCTGTTTGTTGCAATAAGAGGCTGATTTGATGAAGGGTGGGAGCTACACTTACCTATGGGTATAAAGCTAAGTATCAAGAATGCAGTTAGAAACCATACTAGTTTAGGGAAGTGGAATTTGGAGGTACTCCACTAGAGTCATTGGTCTCACCAGTCATGGGTACAGGATTATGCTTCCAAGTCAGGCATGAATTTCCTCTTATTAAGTGGGCCTGAGGTCCAATTAGATGGCTGTTGGTTACCCTCAGTATATTTAAGAGCCACTACTGTACCTTCTGGGATATACTTTCTTCTCAGTAGCCCATGTAACTTTCTCCAAAATTGACCACAGATTAAGACACAAAGTCAGTCTCAATAGATTACCAAAAATTTGAAATAACATCCTGCATCTTATCTAATCACCATGGATTAAAGTTGGATATCAACAATGGGAATGGCATGAAGCTTACAAACTAATAGAAGCTAAACAACTCACCACTGAATGAAAATTGGGTCAAGATAGAAAACAAAAAGAAGAATCCTAATGCTGCATGCATTAAGACCAACAATAAGTGAATGGGACCCCATGAAACTAAAAAGTTTCTTTACAGCAAAGGATACTATTACTCAAATGAAGAGGCAGTCTATAGAACAGGAAAAATCATTACCAGCTATACATTTGACAGAGTTAGAATGTAGAATATACAAAGAACTATAAAAAAAATAAACATCATGAAAACAAACAACCCAATTAAAAACTGGGTCATAGAACTAAACAGAAAGCTCTCAAAAGAATGTTCAATATCCTTAACCATCATGAACATACAAATGAAGCTGCTTTGAGGTTTCATCTTACCCCAGTCAGAACGGCTATGCTCTAAAAACAAATGACAACAAAAGCTGGTATGAATACGGAGGAAGGGAACACACTTGTTCACTAGTAGTGGGGGTTCAAACTGATGCAGGCACTATGAAAATCAAGTTCCTCAAAAATCTAGAAATAAATACACCACATGATCCAGCTATACCACTCTTGGCATCTAGCCTACTAAAGAGATACCATCCATGTTCATTGCTATTTTATTTACAATAGCCAGGAAATGGCAACAGCCTAAATGTCTACCAACAGATGAATGGGTAATAAATATGTGGCACATTTGCACAATGAAATATTATTCAACTGTTAAGAAAGATGAAATTATGATATTTCCAGGTAAATGGACAGATCAGGAAACCATCTTTCTAAGTGAGATAACCCAGACACAGGAGAACAAATGTCAAACGTTTTCTTTCATTTGTGGATGTTAGCTGTAAATATTTAGATATCTGTGTTTCATTTACAACTTCCACACAGGTCAGTAAACTAGTAACCCCTGTGGAGGGCACAATAAAGGGAGGAAAAATAGAGCATGGTGGTATAAAGGACTAAAGGGAAATAATGGAACAGGTTAAATGAGGTGGGGGATAGAGGTTTAGGGTAAATGAGGAAATGTGAGAAGTGATAACTAACACTAAAAACCTGGAAAAGTTATATGAAAAACTACTACTGTAGATGCCTCCTAAAATAAAAACACATACAAATATTTTAAAATTTAAATGGAATTACCTATGACAAATCAGCTAGACACTCCCAATTAACAAATAAAAAGCTCAATGTCAGGAATGGGTTACTTCTATTGGAGCTGTGCCAGTAAGTGGCCACAGACTTCAAATATTACAGGTTACTAATATTTCTTTTGGTTATCCTCCAGAACATGACAGTAATACCTATTGATAAAGACATCATATACTTTCATTATAAAACATGGCAAATCATACAGATATTGACCTAGAAGCTTCATCCCTACTGGCTAGCTTTCAATGGAAGGTATTATGCATACTACTGGAGGATAAAAGTGACGATGCATCTCACCCATCTGTGAACCCTGCAAGCTCCAGTAATGCCCTGCCTAGCAAGATATGCTCACTGGTGCAAGAGTGGCACAAATGTCTTGGATGTATCTAAACACTTTTTGTTTGGATTTAAGGCCCACTTGACAAGATGAAACCCATACTTGGTATAGTTATTGGGGCTAAGAACTAAACATGTTAAAGGCCCTAGTGGATAACCTACTATCATTACTCTGCTAAATAGACATTTTATTAAACTGACTCATAATGACTTCTTGTTATACCCATAGACAAATCAAATGTACTGTATTAAAGAATACTATTACACACTGAATACACCTCCTTACTTATAACCATAGAGTTGTGTAATCATGATAGATTATATATCCAAACTAAGTACTCTCTGGGATTTTACTTAAAAAGTTTGTGACCTTTAATTATTCAACCATTGTTCTTTTTTATATATAAGAAACTATTTCTTCTTTTTCTTCTTCTTTTCGTGTGTGTGTGTGTGTGTGTAATGTGCATACATGTGTATATGAATATTCACCTATGTGTGGGTACATGTGTATGTACAGGTGCACATGAATATGGAGGCCCAAGGTGATACCAGGAATCCTCTTCAATTGTTTTTCACCTTATTCTTTGAGGCAAGGTGTCCCAAACCATGCCCACCCAACATTCACACGGTCTGGGGATAAGAAGTCTGCTCCTCTTGCTTATGCAGCAAGCACTTTAATCAATGAGCCATCTCTCCAGATCTCCTTGGCTCTTTAGAATACCCATGTGCTGTGGGATGTCATTCTGTATGCTGTAAATATGTATCGCTCTGATTGGTTGATAAATAAAATGCTGATTGGTCAGTAGCCAGGCAGGAAATATAGGCTGGGCAAACAGATTAGGAGAATTCTGGGAAGAGGAAGGCTGAGTGAGGAGTCACCAGCCAAACACAGAGGAAGCAAGATGACAAGAAAGAACTGAGAAAAGGTACCAAGCCACGTATTTAAACATAAATAAGAATTATGGGTTAAATTAAGTGTAAAAGCTAGTCAGTAATAAGCCTGAGCTAATGGCCATACAGTTTGTAACTAATATAAGCCTCTATGTGTTTATTTAGGTCTGAGCAGCTATGGGTGTTGGGATCAGAATGGCTCTGACCCCTCTAAGATTGCCCCCACCTCCCCTGTTCTGAGTGCACTGAGCTCAGGCTGTTCTGCGGATGTTTTGCTATTTGGTATATCTCGTGGTTTGGCAGCTGTGGCTTCCTGGGGCATGCTGACCATTCCTTGACCCTGGGTGCTTGATAAACAATTTTGTTTATTCCTCCTGAAAGGGTATATAAGATGGGGAAGAAAGAATAAAGGCCTCCTGATGCTTGCAACTTAACTGGTGTGTGCTGTGTTCATCCCAACTTCCCTCGCCAGATTTTGGGCTCAATTGCTGTGTGGGCGCAGCATGCGGGTCCAGGTGGGACTGAAGAAAACTTACAATTACATCCATGTCTACAGAAGATGGAGTGGAAAGATTACAGAGCCAAAGGCTGGAGAGGATCAGGGCCAAACAGTGTCCTCAAGACATGACAGCACAGCCATGAACTCACAGCAACCATGGTTTCCTGCAGTAAACATGCTCAGGATCAAGCTAGTCAATGATCTAAAATGGAGAGGAGAAGGGCTTACAAGCTCCTAGCCTGACTGAAAGCTATTAATAATTGATGGTTTCCTAGGGAAGAAGAATCAGTTTTCTTTAAGGGTGTGGCCCCTGGTAGATTAACTATACTCCAGTGAATGACTGACTTCACAATGGTGAGTATAGGGGCAACATAAATCCAACTGGGTGCTTTAATATTTTTAGAGAAAGAGGGAACACAAAGTTAGGAAGGACTGGAGGTGGTGGGAATCAATCTAGGAGAAGTTAGAAGAGATGGGAGCAAATGTGATCCAAATACACTGTAAGAAATTCTCAACAAATTAATAAAAACATTATATTAAAATAGAATATCCAAATCTTCTGTCAACCCCTCCCTTGACACAATGAAATTCTAGTATTACCATTGATTATGTTCCAGAGTTTTCCATGGGCAGCATGTAATAGTGATATAAAATAGGATGTTTATGAGATACTATTTTGTCATATATAGTGTAATTATTATAAATGAAAAAATTTTTAAGAAGAAATCAAATTTGTAGATAAGAAAGGACTGTTATATTAAAACACTGTCTTCCTAAATGTAAACTAAAAGTTAAGACATGAAAATCTTTACACAAAATACTATTTTATTAAAAATACATGCTCCTAACCAATATAAAATAACATTAAAACATGAGGAAATCATGCTTTTATAAAGTAATTATCACTCAAGTCCTTACCATGTTCTAGGCAGTATGGTAAGTACTAAGAGCATAATGTTGAACAATGTATGGTCCCAAACTCAGGAAATATGACCAAGAGAAAAGACAAACAAATGTTAATATTCAAAATCCATTCCATTGCTATTGGTTACAATTCTTCATGCTGTTTTTTTACCTATTTCACAATTTTTTTTACATCACTTTAGGCCATAGTGATTTCAACAGCATAATAAGCAATGTAATAATACAATCTTATTTTATTTTATTTTATTTTTTCTTTTTTGGTTTTTCGAGACAGGGTTTCTCTGTGTAGCTTTGCGCCTCTCCTGGAACTCACTTGGTAGCCCAGGCTGGCCTCAACTCACAGAGATCCGCCTGGCTCTGCCTCCCGAGTGCTGGGATTAAAGGCATGCGCCACCACCGCCGGGTGACAATCTTATTTTAACTTGAAAATTATCTAATATAAAATTTTCTCATTTAAGGAAATGTAGTATTATGACAGAAGTTGTTTTTTAATGTAATAGCATTTTTTCTAAAAATCTTGAGGACTGAGGTTGAGATGAAATGAGAGAGTATTTGCCTAACATGACAAGGCCTGGGATTCTATCTTCAATATACTCAGAAAATGCAAAATGAAATAATTTTCTGACTTAATTTATATTTTAGTAAATAATTTTCTGATGTTAATATGTATTTTGATGATAAAGGATTATGTATATGTATAAGTAAGTTCCACTGATAAATAAAACATTAACAGAAGCCAAAAGCTTTTTTCAACTTTTTTTTAGTAAACTATATTGTTATGTTGTTATATTGTTAAACTATACTATAAAATTACTTGATATATCCATTAGATCCTACTAAGCAAAGTTAATACTTTTATTAATTTTTAAAATTATAATTGTTATTTTATTAAAACAAACACATAATTATTGTGATTATATATTTTTTCTAATATTATATTATATCTTATTTTAGGTAAATGTTTCATTGTTAGTTAATGTCTAAGCAAATAACAAGAAAATCTTGAGGGAAAAAAAAATCTTACAGGAGGGGCTGGAGAGATGGCTCAGTGGTTAAGAGCACTGGATGTTCTTCCAAAGAATCCATGTTCAATTCCCAGTACCCTCATGGCAGCTCACAACTGTCTGTAACTCCAATATCTGACACCTTCACAAAGACATACATGCAGGCAAAACACCAATGCACATGAAATAAATAATGAATAATTCTTACAGAAATAGTTACTGATTTTTTCCAATGGAGGAACACATATCCTTACTTTAAATGAACTGCTTTTTAAATTTTCACATCACAGTCTTTACCTCTTAAGTTAAAACATACTATACAGGACAAATGAGAATTTTACTTGCCTATAATTTTCAAATAAAAAAATTTAAATATACATCTAAAAACGGAATATACATCTAAATGAGTTTTATGTGCATACAAACACAATTCAGAACAAAAAGGAAGAGAATCTTGCATGGCGTGTACTGTGGCCCTTCTACAGCACTCAGTGAGTGACACCTGTCAAGTACTGTAAACCTGAAAGAACTTTAACCTGATAACAATGACTCGGTGATATTAAAAAATGGAAAACAGATGAAATATTCCTTTCAGCTTACCTTTTTTTCCTCCTGCAATACTATTTCTTCATAAAGTCGTGGGACAAATGTACAATAATTTTGCTCTTGATCTTTCTTGATGTTAACATTTTCACAAGGTAATGTCCTTTTCCTTTGGAAAATTCAGATAGGATTTAAGAGTTTTCCATTTTAAATACACAAATATTTACAGAAGCAAAGATAATTTTTTTTACAGCAACAGGTTCTGCTTTAGATGACTTTGATAAGACCAATGGGTTGGGCCAATACATTTAAATTCTAATGAAAATGCATTTCCATGTGGTTGCTTTTATTTTTTTTTTAAATCGTAGCACTGGGGCTACAAGTATGGTTCAGAGGATAAAGGCCCTTGCTGTCAAGCCTGATAACCTGAGTTCAATCCCTGCAGCCCACATGGTAGAGGAATAGGATCCCTGCAAGCTGTCCTCTGACCTCAGCATGGGTATGAGCATACATGCACATACATACAAACACACATGAAAAGGAAGGAAATTAAAATTCAGAGCACTGTTATAAAATTGTTCTAATAATTATTCTATAAGGAAAATGGGATATGAGGATGGCAGCATGAACTGACATCATCAAAGGTAACCAAAAACAGTTTCCTGATATTCTACTTACCATAAAAAAGTCTTTGAAATCCAAAATCCCTTGATATTTTAATTTCTGATTAAAATAAGAAAAATAGTCCTCTCTATTTATATCATAAAGCAGTAAGCAGAAGAACATAAAGATCTTTGAGAAGAAAGAGTGACTTTATTTTCATTGGGATTAGACATTTTAAAGAAAAAATAAAGCAATAATTAACAGTCCCAAATCCTGAAGTCAGACAGCCCAACAGGAATCCCACCTACCAGCTCTATGATCTAAAACAAGGCACCTTTCTCTTAGCTTCAGATTCTTCATCTATAACTAGACATATTAATAACTAATTCTTTATAACACAATGAAAAGAGTAGAAAACATCTGTGAAGTAGTTAGTGTCATGCATGGCCCATTATAAACCCACAATAGCTTTGGGCATTAATCATTGTTAGAATTATATTTAAATGAACCACACTTGCCATATTTCCTATTTATTGAACAGAACTTCAAAGATATTCAGTATTCAACATTTTAAAAAAACTATACTAACTACATAAAATTAAACTAAAATAGGTAACAGAAAAACATAACTTTAAGTTATGTAATAATTACCACTAATTTCAGAATTCTGTGCTAGGAGTTCAATGTGCATTTACCATTCTGGCTCACATATCCACTAATTTTATTTGTACACAATTTAAGAAATAAGCTTATCTTTCATAACTTCAAACTCAGTTTGAAGTCATGAAATAGATGTCCATTTGTTATATTAAATTGTTATGTATTACTCATGTCCATTTCTTTCCCATAGAGGATTATAAATGCATCTCTCCATTCAAAGTGGCCAATCATCCCTTTGTTATGTGTAAAATCTCTCATAAGAATTCTAACTCAATAATGTCTAACATAGAAGGAAAATATTTATTAGAAAATGTCTACTGCCGAATGAACCAAGACAACTCCAAATAAAATATACAGTGACATGGGCAACCAAGTCGAAAAGCAGAAAACAAGAATAGTTGCAGAACTGAAGCAGTCAGGAAGACAATGTAGGATTCTATCCTGCAGTTCAACATGGAAAAAAATAAAGTGAAAAGAGGTAAAATGGGGAAATTAAAAAAAAAAATTTAAAAATAGCATAAAAGTAGATGAATAGTAAAAAATGAATCAATATTATAAGAAATAAAATGAACTGGATGAATAAACTACCAAGCAAGAACCAATAGTGGAAGGAGAGAACAGGCACTGGAGAGTTCTTCTCTGATGTGCATGGAAAGAGGGAGGCTCACACATACACAATGTTTAAGAAGAAAAACAACAACAGCTAAAGCTAACCTTAGGGAGCAGTAGCAGATGGACCTGCTGCTTTCCCTGGGTCAGTTCAAGTAGCCCTGCTGTGCTATGGCCTGACCACAGCCCTGGTTTATGTTCCATGTTCTTTGTCCTGTATGTTCTTGAACTAAATCAAAGGATGTGAAACTTCCTAGCACCCCTGAAAGATTTTGAAAGTCAGGTATTTTCTCTGTTCTAGGGGTTTCTCAGAAGGCTTCTCTGGCTACCCTACGCTATCCTATCCATGGCAGCTTTCTCTTTTACTCATACTTTAAGCTACCCCTTTTAATGAAGCTCTTCCAGTTTTTAGAGGGAAGCATCTCTTTGTCTTGAAGGCCCTGTTAACAATGGTTTTAACATAATTACTATTTCCTTCCAAATGCTTTCTCATCTCAAGACCTGATAATGGTCCATGGCCCTTTCTCCTAATAAAGCTAATTCCTGATGGTAATTATGTGTCAACTCCTTTTCAAACCAACCACTTATTCTTATATCTAAGAATGGCATGGCCGTGAGTCTCACTAACTCAGAATGTCTTCTCAAACAGTTATCTAGTCAAAAAAATGGAGACAAGTCAAAGGATGTGGAATTCTGTTCTACCTTCTTTAAGATATTCTAGGATCTTTTGTCTATTTTAAATGAAGCATAGTACATCTTAATGACTAGGTGCATGGGATGTGTACTCAAACAGGTCTCAGTTAAAGTCTAGTTCTGGCATTTCAACAGTCTCATGAGTTTAAACATGTTATCTTCTCTGACGCTTGAATTTTTCACTAATAAAATAGGTAAATAATAGTAACTACAAAGAGACTAGTGAAGACTAAATGAAGTAATGTATATAAACCAAGAGATAAAATCTGGCTCATGAGAAGGCAATAGTTTCCTTGAGGATTATTCAAAATATAATACTCTCTGGAGTTTTTCATACTAATTTTCCTTTCTTAACAGGATAGCCTAGTCCTAACTAGTACAATACTTTATAGTCAGCAGCTATATTAATGATGCTTACGAAGTCTTTTCCACTCTTACTCTCTCTCCAAGTTTTCACTATGTAATCCTGAGGACCTGAGAATCATTACAGAGCCCAGGCTGGTCTTGAACTTGCAGCAATCCTCCTTCCTCTGCCTCCCAAGTGCAGGAATCACAGGTGTGTACCACCCTGCCCGACTGCTATTTGTTTTTACTTACTCGATGATATCATATTGTCCAGGACCAGGACCTGAATATTTGAGCAATTCTTGTCTTCCTGTAGCATTGCCAAAACTGGTACCTCTGTATTTCAAAGCAGATTTAGGATAATCCTAAAATAAAGAGCGAATAAGAAAAAGAACATGAGACAAATTAAAAAACATTGTTAAAATCGACTGAGGTCTAATTACACAGCAAGGATATCCTTAGTCAAAGAAGTTCCACCAGTCAAATTGGGACTCTTTAAGCTGGATTCTGTCATCTGTCTCCTATGTCAACCAGGATTCTCCAAGAACTGCTTCTAACATTAGTCCACACTGACCCAGTGTGAGCACTCTGCTCTTGGTACCACACTAGCAACTTAATGCCTCCAGAGCAATGAAGTACAGTTCTACCTCTGCAAGGAGGCTGAATGTATTATTTAGAAAAAGGAAAAAATTATTTAAAACACATTAATTAAAGAGATTGAGAAAACACAAACAACACCAAGGGACCTCAGGCAATTAACTACATGATATTTAAAAATATATTCATGTAAAGTTTTATAAGGATTAAAAAGGGGGTAAAAACAAAATAAACACTATCCTAGTTCACAATATTGCTAATATATGAGGATAGGATTATTCTTTTAATACCAAAGAAATTATTTATGTCAGGAAAAAGCCAACCAACATTTTTCCTCAAACATTGGTAAGAATAGATGTTAAACTTAAGCATGAACTACTAAAAAGTTAAAGCACTGGTTTCATCAGCAACTAAAACAAGAAAATATAATGCAGTAGGGACAGTGGATACCATTCCAAGGGTTCTCTTCTCTTGTTGTGATACATTCCTCTTTATGAAATCATTTAAGAGGCCTGGAGAGATGGCTCAGTGGTTAGGTGCAGTTGCTGCTCTGGGATCTGGGTTCAGTTCCCAGTACCCACACAGCAGTTCACAACCATCTGTAACTTCAGTTCCTGGGGATCCAAGGCTCTCTTATGGCCTCTGTGGGCACTCCACTCATTCAGTGTACACATAAGCAGGCAAAACAATGAATATATAAGTTCACATTAAATAAATTCTATAAGAAATAAATGATTTAAATTTTTTTAACAAAACTGTTTTAACTGAAGGTAGAAGATAAACTCTGGATTACTTATTGTTAATTTATCTGAAAGCTGTCTTTGTAAAATATGGTGGTCTTAAACACGGTATGTACCTACTCATAAGTAGATAGTAGATGTAAAGCAAAGGATAACCAGGCTACAATCCACAGCCCCAGTGAAGCTAGGTAACAGGGAAGATCCTAAGAGGGACACATGGATTGCCCTGGGAAGCAGAAATAGATGAGATCTCCTGGGTAAACTGGGGGCAGGCGGCAGGGGGCAGTAAAAGGGAGGGGATGGGAACATGAGGGATCGGTATGGTCCAGTTGGGGGAGGGCTGGAGAGGGAGAGCAACAAAAGAAATATCTTGATAGAGGGGGCCATTATAGGGTTAGGGAGAACCCTGGTGCCAGGGAAACATCTAGGAATCCACAAGGATGACTCAAAGACTCCTAGCAATAGTGGAGAGGGTGCCTGAACTGCCCATCTCCTTAATCAGATTGGTGACTACACTAATTGTCATCACAGAACCTTCATCTAGCAACTGATGGAAGCAGATGCAGAGATCCACAGCCAAACACTGGGCCTAGCTCTGGGAGTCCAGTTGAAGAGAGGAGAGGGTAGAGGGATTATATGAGCAAGGGTGGTCAAGATCATGATGGGGAAACCCACAGAGACAGCTGACCTGAGCTTGTGGGAGCTCACAGATTTTAGACCTATAGCTAGGGAACCTTCATGGGACCAGTCTAGACCCTCTACATGTGGGTAACAGTGGTGTAGCTTGGCCTGTTTGTGGGGCCCCTAGCAGTGGGACCAGAATCTGTCTCTGGTGCATGAGCTGGCTTTTTGGAGCCTATTCCCTATAGTGGGATGCCTAGCTCAGCCTTGCTGCAGTGGTGTGGGGGAGCTTAATCCTTCCTCAACTTCATATGCCATACACTGTTGATTCCCATGGGAGACCTTACCCTTTCTGAGGAGTGGATAGAGGGAGTGGAAAGGAGGTGGAGGGAGGGGATCAGGAGGAGAAGAAGGAGGGGAAACTGTAGTTAGTATGCAAAATAAATTTTAAAATTTTAATTAAAAAATATGGGGGTCTTGTTTTATGTGTTTGTTGTTATGCCTGCATGCATATCTGTGTACCACATGCATGCAGTTCCTGAGGAGCCAGAGGAGACACTGGATCTCCTGGAGCTGGAACTAGAGTTAAATATGACTGTGAGTTGCCATGTGAGTACAGGGAATTGAACCTGGGTCTCCTGAAAGAACGACCAGTGCTCTTAACCACTGAGCATCTCTCCAGACCATAAAACAGTTTAAATAAGCTTGAATACTAAACCCATTACTATATATTGAATAAAATCCATATAACATATAGTTTAACTACATAAAACCGTGTATCAAGTGTTCTAGGTGACTTACTATTTAAACACACTGTAACAAACTATTATCATTACAAACAATGTCAATGCAACAGATAGAAATGTTTGCACCACAAAGCACAATTTCAGTGCACCTCACCAGACTTCAAGGGTTGTATAAAATAGACACTAGTCAGACACTTTAAAGGATTTCCAGAACATGCACCCCATCCGGAAAGGCCCCGCTGTATGTGAAAAGATCTGCAGCTGAACGCTGTTAACATTGCAGAAAGGCAGAGGCTAGAGATGATGGTGGACTCTTTGGTAATGAATAGGCAGCGATTTCTAGTGAGAGAGGCAACATTCAAAAGCTCTGGGAGGCTGTGACAAAATCTAAAAAGAAGCCATTGCATCTGGACATGAGAGCTGAGTGTGGAAAAATGGAGTCACCAGCTGTTGTGTGGCAGTTTCCTCTGAGATTAAAACCTTTCATCTTAGAGAAAAACTTGTTAAGGGACAGGATGTTAAAGGAGAGAGGAAACAGCAGGGTGTGCTAAGGAGGAAGCTTGTAAAGACACAGGGTGTGAAAAGGCAAGAAAACAACAGGATGTTCTAACATTCTGTTCTGCAGGGAAGCTCATTAAGCTCACGAAGTAAACAACTCAATGGCCTTGGGAAGTCACTGAAACTGAACAGACTCACTAGGTCCCTCCTTTCCCAAGTGAATATAAGCAGTAAGGAGTGCTGAGAGACTCTGCTGTGCTCCCTAGAATAGACAGAGATGAAACAACCCACCTAGAAGAAACAGAGACTAGTCGAGCTGACTGGAGGAGGGCAGAGACAGCAGAACTGCCTGAGTTTAAGTCAACTAAGCTGCCTGACATTCTCCAACCTGTTAACCTGCCTCCAGGCTGGCAGTGCACTCCGGGTGTCACGAGCTGTCCCCATGCTGGGGTGGGCCTTGGGTGATGCAGCTGTCTTTGCACCATTTTTCCTTTTGTAGGTGACCCCTCACCATACACCTGTGAGTAACCTCAGGAAAACTCACTGGTTCACCATATTAGACTTTAGTAGGATCCCTACTTTGGCCTGTCCTGGGTTCCCTGTCTGGGGTGGGTAAGATGTCTGTTTACATCACCCCAGGAATAGTGTCACACAACACCAGCTACATTCAGGCAGGATTCAGACATGTTTGGGGATGTCTCCCATCTAAAACAGCAAACCACTTGGAAGGTGACTATGAAAACTAACTCTGGGAATCAACTAATCATGACGACCCAGCTAGTAAGGAAATCGTAAAATCAGAGCAATAGCCATGCCAAATGAGAGGACCTACCTGGTGGACAAATCAGGGCCATGATAGACTCTCCTAGCAGCCCTGACACAGACCAGGCCTTAGTTTCGGTTACGGGCTGGAATTGAGCAAGCAAGTCTCAGGAAAACCACAACTTAGGGGCAACCAATCAACAGGTGCCCCCCAGCCTCCTGCTGGCTCAGCAGGCCCCCAGAAGCCCCTTCTGCTGGCTCAGCAGATGTCCCCCCAGATTCTGCTAGCTAAAGATAGCTTTCCCTACCCTCTTGTCAACAAGTCCCTAGGCACTAGACCCCACCACCACCAATAGGCCCCTAACCACTACAGTCTCCCATCAATCAGCTCCCAGACTAATCTTTCCTCCACCAATCAGCACCAGATTAATCCCTCCTCCCTGGAATTCCCCTAACTCTGCTTAAAAGGAACTTGTGACCTTCTTTGGGGGTCTCTTTGCCACCCCAACAAGCTGGAAATAAACACTCTTGCTAACTTGCATATGTGACTGTTGGTCTTTCTTGGAGGCTTCTCTCAGACACTAACATCAAATACTGAGTATTCTCTGGTGCCTGAATTTGCATTCTCCAGTGGATTAATGCCTATATCTTACAGCAGGAAAAAGTTAAATAACTTGTTTTATTATCAAGGTAGAACTGACCTTAAAGGCTACCTCCTTGAGGAACTAGCTCTCATAGTATCAGAGTATGCTATGCTAGCTGCTGGTGGAAAAAGTCCTACCCAGCCCTAAAGCCTAAGACAAACCGCAGCAATAGCCTTCCCAGTAAGATATCTCTAACGGAGCAACAGTGGCACTTCTATCCTGGGGATAACTGAAGGGTTAAGCAGCGGCACTCGTGGCTGGCTTGAGCTATTGAAGCGGGTGTGCAGCACTAGTGGCTGGCGCTAGATGCTGTGGTGGTGGAAGAATCACGAACCATGGTGGTGGAAGAATCACGAACCACGTACCTTTTTAGAGCTTTATTAGGAGGAAGGAGAGAGAGAGAGAGAGAGAGAGAGAGAGAGAGAGAGAGAGAGACTGGGTGGCAGGAAGTACAGAGAAAATATGGAGAGAGAGTGGGAGGGCACACCCGCTTTTTAGGCTGGGACATCGCAGGCTGATGACGTGATAAGGACAGAATCCTTACAATAACCAACATCCATCTAATTGGCCTTAAGGAAGGAATTAACTCATGCCTGGTACTGTAAATCGAGTCCACTACCCATGGCTGGAGAAGTCATAAACCCTAGGGGAGAACTTTCTACCTTCATTTTCCTAAACCAATATAATGGCTAACTATATCACAAATGCTTTCCATTATATCCACAAGAAAGTCTAACACTTATCCATTATCAACACTTCTTTGTGCAGCAAATAGAGGATAAGAGAGATCCTCAACTGGTCAAGAGCAGAGAATAAGTGATTGTGGGGTGTCTAGCCCCACTGGTACATTTACAACACAACCCCTGTATCTAAGGCTCAAGGAAAACAGGGCAGAAAGATGGTAAAATCAGAAACCAGAATACCTGCTAGGAATCTACACTCACAAAATCTGAACGATATAGTTAACAAGACCCTCATAATGACAACACAAGCTGGCATGCCAATGTCAACAGGGAAAACGTCACAAGATCCCAACCCCAAGTTGTCAAATCTAAATACATTTACTCCTGAGTAACACTAAATGGATTCAGTAGTGTGTGTGTGTGTGTGTGTGTGTGTGTGTGTGTGTGTGTGTGTGAGAGAGAGAGAGAGAGAGAGAGACACAAAGGAAAAGTCATCAATTTGAGAGGGAATTGGTGGAACAGATAGGGGAAAAGTTAGAAGAGGGAGAGAGAGAAAGGTGGAAATTATGTAAATACATACTAGTTTATTAAATACTCAAAAACATTAGAATTTTAAAAAAGAACTTTTTTTCAAGCAGTGACAAAAAAATTGTCAAACATGGTGGGGCACACCTTTAATCCCAGGACGCAGGAAGTAGAGGTACTCGAATTTTTGTGGGTTAAATGCCAACCAGGACAACATACTGGGACCCTGTCTTAAAATAAAAAAGTATTGATAAAAATAAGTGTTATTTTGGTTCTTCTAATAGAGCATAATGCCAAAAATATATAAAATGGGTATTGTCATAGCCGTGACAGATCACACTGGTTGTAATGGTCAGCAGAAAGCACCATTTGGCAAAGACCACAGAGCCTGGTGGAGCAGAAGCTGTTTTCAGTGCAAACAGGCTTACAGAGGAAGCACAGAAGAGAGCCCCCAAAGACTTCAGGAAACACCCAGGAAAGGAAGGAAACTCTACAGAAGGCTAGAGGTCCTCTACCAAGATAAAAAAGATGAAACACTGATATCTGAAGGATACATATTATTAGTCTTTTTTTGTTCCTGCCATTTGATGAAGCCTAGGAAATATGATGTTATATATATATATATATATATATATATATATATATATATATATATTCATCCTTATTACTTCTGGAATGTTTTTAGTGTGGTATGTGTCTCAGTGTGCTTGTCTGACTGAGCTGCAGATGCCTTCTTATGAATTATAACACAAAGACAGAGAGTCCTCTTTTCTTCACTGTGGGCATTCAGCCTTAACACCATAAGTGATGGGTGAATTAGTCCCATAAAGCATTATATCAAAGGAAGATATATTGCTATTATTGTCATTACAAGTAGGGGTTCCAACTGATATATGATGATGAATCTCAGCCTCTTATCAGATCCTTGAAAGAAAAGTCTATGAATAAAAAGTGAAAGAGCTGTCTACCAAGCTCTGTAATACTCTGTGTGTGTGTATGTGTGTGTGTGTGTGTGTGTGTGTGTGTGTGTGTCTGTGTGTCTGTGTGTGTGTCTGTGTCTATGTTTCCATGCTATGGGACTCTTAAGGATAGCAAAAACAAAAATCAGAAAGCCTAACACAAAAGGAAATAAGAAAAGGTATCTTAAGGCCTTAAAACAAAACAAGGTTACGTGAATTACTTTTCAAGTTCTTCAAAATGGCTTACTGGTGGCTGTATTCTCAAAAACTAATGTCTACACTTTAAAATGAAAATTGAAGCTTTTATTTGAAAGTACATTAATTCTAACCCATGGCAAATTCCATATGTGTGAGGATAACTTTCACCTTTCACCTGGAGAAAGTGTTTGATGGTTATTCTGATAGCTAACATGACTCTTAAGAAACCTAGATGTAGGTATGCTGGACACAGGATGGTCTGCATCCAACGCAAGGTGGAAACCAAAGTTCAAATTACAGGGTAAATTCTAATGGTGGGAAAACCATCATTTCTCACTTATGTTGCATTTTGTTTTTAATTAAAAATGAGGCAGAACTTCATACTTGTATAGACATGTACTAGTAATAATCCAAACTTATGGCCATGTTGAATATCTTGGATATTTGTATTACACACAGCAATGTATCTAATATATTTACTCTAGCCTATAGATTTGTAAAAAAGAAAAATTAGGCCAGGTGGAGGTGGCACACACCTTTAATCCCAGCACTCGGAAGGCAGAGTCAGGCAGATCTCTGCGAGTTTGAGGCCAGCCTGGTCTACAAAGTGAGATCCAGGACAGGCACCAAAACTATACAGAGAAACCCTGTCTTGAAAAAACAAAAAACAAAAAACAAAAGAAAGAAAAGAAAAGAAAAAGAAAAATTAAAAGCTGGGTGGTGGTGGCACACGCCTTTAATCCCAGCACTTGGGAGGCAGAAGCCGGAGGATCTTTGTGAGTTCAAGGCCAGCCTGGTCTACAGAGCAAGATCCAGGAGAGGTGCAAAGCTAAACAGAGAAACTCTGTCTTGAAAAACCAAAAAAAAAAAAAAAGAAAGAAAAACTAAAGCTTTTATATCACATTTTTTAATCTTACAAAGATCGTAAGTCAGGTGAAGTAGCACATGCCTTTCATCCCAGCACTTGATATGCAAAGGTAGGCAGATCTGTGTGAATCTGAAGCTAGCCTGATCTACATATCTAACTACCAGGCCAACCAGGGCTACATAATAAGACCCTGTCTCAAAAAAAAAAAAAAAATCATGTTAACTACCACCCCAGAGTGTTAAGAGATTGAGTCTAGGTCCTTAAATGTGCTACATAAGTGTTCTATCACTGAACTACACCCCTAACAAAGAATTATTTTAATACAATTCAGGACCTTGAGTAGAATTATATCCAAGAAGCATTCTTCAAGTAAATTTTCATTACTGAGATTTTATGGTTCAACCTCTGAACACTTCAAAATGAAATCCTTTATACATACATACATACATACATACATATACATGTGAATAAACACAGAGGCACACACAAAATTTAAGACACGAGCAAAATAATTTTCCTGTATGAACAAGAAAGGGCATTTTATTTAAACCAGGTGAACTAATAACTAACAATGGAGCTCACTTTCTATAGTACTCCGTTAAATGTTCAATCTTAAATTTAACTTGAAAGGCTTAAAAAACAAAAAACAAAGGATAAATTGATGCAATTTAATTCTCAATCACATGAGCTTCTACATTAAGAATTGTTGCCAATGCCAATTTCAAGGTCACTGTCACTGTGGGAAGTTATTAACAAATAAAATATGACTTAATTGAAGCAAACTCAGCATGGAGCTGTAACACTTTAAGTGAATGCTGTAATAAAATTTGAAAAAGAATTACCGACTGCCACTCTGACTGACAATTCAATGAATGAAGAGGGGACTGTGTGACTTTTACCCCTCATCTTTCCATCATTAAATATGGAAATAGACTTGTAAAGAATTAGAAGTCTCAAGGTGCATCAGCTTAAGCACTAATGGGATGCTCTGTGGCAGCTCAGAGGTCAGCATCATGATTTCAGTTCCAACCTCCTTGTGGGAAAAAAATCTAGAAATACATGTCTAGCCGTTATTTAGAAATGAGAGAGGCTGTATTTTATCTTTCAAAATGTTATACTAAATAAATTATATACAGAAGTTCTCTGCAGATGAACTTAGCAGAAATATATCATTTGTTGGCTATAAAACAATTCTATATTTAAGCTTCACCATATACCTTCAGTAGACATGATTTATTCATTAGACAAATCCATAATAATTACCCATCTATTATATTATTTTGCTAATGTTTCATTGTGTTTCCATCTGGACACTAATATTAAATCAGTACTATCCACAAAAAGCAGGAAAAGAACTACAAAGAATAATCATAAATTTGGACAATGATTTGATTAAGCATTACTATATTATCATTTACACAGCAGTGTCAGAATCTGTTTTCTACAGAAGCAGGAAGAAATGGTACCTTCTGTTACCAAGCTTTGCACCCAGCCTCAAACTCAAGAAGTAAATTTCATAGACTATCACAATTCAATTGCAACTGAGCTTCATTGAATCTTCCTAAATACAGAGAAAGATGCCTTTAAATCATGTGTAAACCTTTGTTTTTATATGACTTGCTTAATTAAATTATATTTGTACTTGTAGACCAGCAAATATTATTGACTCAATGATTACTAAAATAGATCATCTACTAAAATGGGCCTATTCATGATCTATTATGACATAATTATTTTCTTCTCTTTCTATGAATAATATGACCAGAAATAAAGCTTATATGTCAATATATTGCTTATTCATTTGAAAAAAATGTTATGAATCTAGGAAAGCTTAGAGGCATTACTTTGTCCTGTTAAGATATGACAAATTATTATAGAACAAAGAAATAGTTTAACTAAAAAATATAATTTTAAAGCTAAAATTTTATTTAAAGGTTTAAAAGTAATCAGGAAATAATTTAAGGCCAATGATCCATGACTACTACAAAAAGTAAATACTAACTGAAGTATACTATAAGTTTTCCCCAAGATATTTAGGATAAAACAATGAAGCTAAGAAATTTGACAATGAGCAAATAGCTATCAAGCAATGGAGTCAATAAACCCAGGTATCCTAACTCTCTTATCTTGTCCTTCACTTTGTAGAGAATATCCTCCTAACAGATGAGGGGACTTCTACCAAGGCCATTCGCATTATTTATAAATTGATCTCTGTGGCTGACTAGACATAAATTAGGCAGTCATGTATGATACATGCCACTGTCTATACATGGAAAATGGCTGATTTTAGGTTGTTATTGACAAGTAATAAGATACTCAAGGCCTGGAAACCAAACAGACCATAGAGAGCTAGAGTGAGATCTCTTGAAACAGTCCACATAACCAGAAAGAAATGTGGATCCTCAGGATGAGAGTACTAAACATGTAATATTCCTCCTCTCCATTTACCACAAATAACCTGGAGCTTTATAGTGTCCCACCCAGATAAGTTTCCAACTTGTGAAAAGGAACTAAAGAAAAGCTTAGAGCACATCTGGTGGGACACACCTTTAGTCCCTGTGCTGGGAAGGCAGAAGCAGGCAGATCTCTGAGTTTGAGGCTAGCCTGGTGTACAGAGCAAGTTTCAGGACAGCCAAGCTTAGGCAATGAAAGACAAAAGGCTGGTGAAGATGAAATTGAACGAGGGGGACATGTTCCAGTCACAGCAAGCAGCAGAACTTGGCAGCTTCCGTCACATCATTCTGGCTTTAGAGTTAAGGATAGAAGAAATGGGTGATGGAAAGTTGCTGAAGCCAGGCATGTGTCAGGGGTGTCCCTGAAGTGGCAGCTAAGTAGAAAGGTCATTTTGTGACGCTATGAAGTTGAAGCCTGGGTTGACTTGGAGACCCCAAGATGTTAGAGATGCCAGAGTCATAGGATACCTACTGAGGAAAACTGCTAACTGGGAGTGGAACCAGTCCAAAAGAAAGAAGTGTGTTGCACTCAACAAAGCTGAAAGGAGTTGGAGATCTGAAAAACGTTTTGACATCAGACATGGAGATGCAGAGTTTGGAGTGTGCCCAGCTGGTTTTCTATCTTGTGGTAGTATTGTGTTCCCCAAAATATTGTGTATGCTAATAAACTTATCTGGGGTCAGAGAACAGGACAGCCACAATATTAAACATAGAGGTTAGGCAGTGGTAGCATACGCCTTTAATCCTAGCATTCCAGAGACAGAAATCCCTCTGGATCTCTGTGAGTTCAAGGCCACATTGGAAATGGCCAGGCACGGTGATACACACCTTTTATCCCAGAAAGCCACACCTTTAATCCCAGGGAGTGGTGGTAGAAAGCAGAAAGGTATATAAAGCGTGAGGACCAGAAACTAGAGGCATTTGGCCTGGGTAGGCATTTGGCCTGGTTAAGCATTCAGGCTTTTGAGCAGCAGTTCAGCTGAGACCCATTCTGGATGAGGGCTCGGGGCATCCAGTCTGAGGAAACAAGATCAGCTGAGAAGTTGGCCAGGTGAGGTTAGTTGTGGTTTGTTCTGTCTCTCTGACCTTCCAGTGTTCACCCCAATACTTGGCTCCGGGTTTGATTTTATAAATAAGAACTTTTAAGACTCATGCTACAGTTTTGGTCCAATATTTCCTCTCTATGCTCTCTTCCCTATGTTTTGAAATAGTAATGTATATCCTGTGCCATTATACGTTGGAAGTATGTGATCTGTTTTTTTATTTTGATTTTACAGGGGATTATAAAAGACTGCATGAATCTCAGAAAAGACTCTGCACTTTGGAATTTAAACATTGTTGTGATAGACTATGGGGACTTTTGAAATTGGGACCAAATACATTTTTGCATTAAGATATGGTTAAAAGTCTTTGAAGGCCAACGAGTAGAATGTGGTAGCTTGAATGTAATTGGCTCCACAATATCATAGGGAATGGCCCTATTAGGAGGTGTGGCTTTGTCAGAGTGGGTAATGACCTTGTTGGAGGCAATGTGTCACTGTGAGGATGGATTTTGAGGTTTCCTATGCTCAGGATACCACCCATTGTCTCAGTTGACTTCCTGTTGCCTGTAAGATATAGGACTCTTAGCTACCTCTCCAGTACCAAGTCTGCCTGCACGCCACCATGCTCCCTATCATGATGATAATGGACTGAACCTCTGAGACTGTAAGGGAGCCACCCCAATGAAATGTTTTCTTTATAAGAGCTGCCCTGATCATGGTGTCTCTTGTCAGCACTAAAAGCCCTAACTAAGACAGGTGTCATTAAATTTTGTTCTCATTTGTTCTCCTCCCCCACTATATCCTCCTCCAACTGGTTCCCTCTCTTCTAGACTTGTCCCTCATCAGCTTTCCTATAACAAGTATTCAATTCCCATCTATTATTTCCACCTCCCTTAATATCTCCTCTTTCCTTTTCATGATCTCCTTTCTAGTTTTGTAACCTTCTGTTGTAAAACACTGTCCTTTAAAAAAATTCCTTACAATACATGTGAGTGAATATATTTTTTCATGATATTATAGCACTTGGGATAACACTCCCCGCAAGAGTCATGGACTAACAAAAATGCTAATGCCAAGCATGAGAACCCTCCTTTCAAGCTGCTGATCAGGGGAATACAAGGGACTGCTGCCCTTGAATGCCTCCCAAAAGTTGAAGGTAAGTTTTGATTGTTGAAGACACCCTGCACTTTGGACATAAGAACTGGAGGATTAGCACTACAAGTGACTCAAAAGCCTCCTCCTGAGGACTAGCTTTCATAATACCAGAAAAATGATATGCAAGTTGCCAAGAGAGGGAATCAATCAACAGTCCTACCGAGGTATCATTCCTGTGAACCACAATGGCCAGCATGGCAAGACACCACTAAAAGTACAATATGGCACTTACATCTTGGTTGATAACCAACAGCTCTTTAATTGGATAAAAGTCCCACTGAACAAGAGGGAAATTGTGCCTGGTATTGTAAACCTAGCCAACCTTATGGCTAGTGAGGCCATGGATCTTAAAGAAGACCCCACTACCACTACTTTCCTACACCAGTATAATTCTTAACTACATTCTACATACTTACCCTAGTACCCACAGATAAGGGTAGATCTCACCTCTCATCAAAGAAGCTTCTTTTTACAGCAGAAAAAAAAATCATTACAGAAAGCCACAACTGCTCAAAATGCCTAGCCCCAATTAACACATTCACCACAAAAATCCTCCAGCCAAGGCTCATGGAACATCACTGAAGAGAGATGGAAGATGGCAGGAGCCAGAGAACAAGGAAATATGCTGTGAGATTGTGCCTTTTAGCTATGACAGGGAAGCAGCATCCATAAAACCTCAATATCATGGCTTTCTAAACAAGAAGTGAACAATTCCAACACCAGTTGAAATCCCAACACAGATGAAGAGGCACAGGCAATTAACTGCTGAGAGAGGGAGAATTAGTCTTTTCCAGGGAAAAGCCCCAAGGTTATACCTAGAAACATACATGCAGGTAACACTGAGTAGACACAACAGGTTATATTTATATGTTTATTCAGTTATATCATATGCAACAATGTCAAAGGAGAGGAAGCTGTGAATTCCAGGGAAATGTGGGTAGGAGGAAGGAGAGGGGAAATGTTGTAATTATATTTTAACTAAAATCTTAAAAATATATTGTATGAAATTCTTAAAAAATAAAATATGAAATACATATGGCTGAGCAAGCATATGTGAAGCATTTCAAGTCTTTTGGGCATATGCCAAGGAATGGCATAGCTGGGTCATATATTTTTAGCTTTGTGAGGATTCTCCACATTGATTTCTAGAATGGCCGGATAGGTTTGCAATATCACCAACAGTGAAAGAGAGTTATCTTTTCCCCACATTCCTTCCAGCATCTGTTGTCTGTTATTAAAGTGATGTTTGCCATTCTAAATTAGTAAGATTAAAAACTCAAAGCTGGCTTTTTGTTTTTTGTTTCGCTTTGGTTTTTTTGTTTTGTTTTGTTTTTGTTTTGTTTGTTTGTTTGTTTGTTTTGTTTTTTCGAGACAGGGTTTCTCTGTGTAGCTTTGCACCTGTCCTGGAACTCACTCTGTAGCCCAGGCTGGCCTCGAACTCACCTTCTACCTCCCGAGTGTTGGGATTAAAGGCGTGCGCCACCACTGCCCGGCAGAAAGTTCTTTCTTAAGAAATGCCTATGTCCCATAAGGTGCTGCCTATGCTTTTTTCTAGCAGTTTTTGGTGTTTTGAGGTTTCACATTTAGGTCTTTGATCTACTTGGAGTTAGTCTTAGTTTCATGAAAGGTGAGCCTGACTTGGTTCTTCTGCATGTGGACATCTAGTTTCCCAGCAACATTTGTCAAAGATGCTTTCTTTTCTCCAGCTTATGTTTTGAAATCTACCAGAGAGAGGGTACATGACTCCTTCTGGCAGAGGGGAACTAGTTTCCTTTGGATCTAACCTTCCAGCCTTACATACCCGTTTCTGTAACTGCTTCTCAGATGAAAACAGGATATCATTGTCAAGGCCCATGAAGGCTAAAATATTGGTCAAAGACTGGGAGAGGATTTGGGTAATTTGGAGTAGGGGTGGAGCATTCATCAGAAGCATTTGATTCTCTGACTCAACCTGCAGAGACAGGGAACAATCATATTGGCTGGATTGATTTACATCAGCTTTCAGAAAGCTCAGGGATCTTGGGTTTTGTAGGACCAAACCACTTCAGAGAAGTTTGTAGTCCACAGCTGATTCCTGGATTATGTCTGTCAGCCAAGCAAAAATCTGATGGGACAGACAGAGACTAGGGGCAGAAGATAACACTAATAGCTTAGGGGAAATCCTTAGATTTGAAACTTTGAGGACTGTGGTCCTGGAAAGAGCAAAGGAAAGAGAAAGTCCCCCTTCAGGGACAGACAGCTGACTAACACGACAGAAGCACAGATCTGGAGTCCATTTGACCTGGAACTGGTGGATCCAAGTCATGACTTTCTGAAACTTACATGAATTTTCCAAAATTCACAAAAAGATAAAAGTTCTAGATAAATTAGCGTGACCATTCTCTTCTGTAATCTGCATTGAAATCCTCATTGTGGGAAAAAACAATTGACAAGTGTCTGTAAACAGCTGGAGTAGGCTCATGTCTTTCAGCCATAGCAAAAGTTTGGGGATTCCTCCACCACAAAAAAATAGATTTTGGGTTAAAAGCATGACTTGAGTTATCCAGAAGAATGCACTCACCAGAATTCAGAAGACCAGACAATACAGAAGGCTCAAGAGGGTCGAATTAGGGCATCCATTGGGGAGAGAATAGATCTGGAATGAGCCCCAAATGTTGTAGTCAGACTGTTCTCACCCAAGAAAAGGAGATCAGGATGAGCTTTTT
Organism: Peromyscus nudipes; assembly: GCA_902168325.1. Lineage (NCBI taxonomy): Eukaryota > Metazoa > Chordata > Mammalia > Rodentia > Cricetidae > Peromyscus > Peromyscus nudipes. The sequence continues at coordinate 16,741 of CABHPH010160677.1, read as the reverse complement.
ATAAATTTGAAGTTTTTACTGAGCCACACAAACCTGGGACATGCACTCTTGTGACTACCAGTCAAAAGAGGTGACTGAGCTGAGTAAGCAAGGGGTTTATACAGTAAAATCCACAAGTTTGGTACATCCCTTCAATGTAGCTATGATGGCTATTAGCGCACATGACAGGATATGAACTTTTATTGCGTATAGGACACAGATTTGTACTACGGTGTTTCTGTTTGAACAGGGAGCAGAAAACCTTGTGGTTTTGGAAACAGAACAATGCAAGTTTGCAAGTTTTCCTATAAGTACCTTCACGTGCCTGAGGATCAATCTGATCTCAGTTTTAGTTTGAGGTTGGGTCAGGATTTAGCAAATATGTTTTTTTTTCCCACTTCACCAGTACTTTGTTAAAAGCATTTATTTAGAAGAACAGTCTTCTGGAGGAGCCTTTAGGTTTTCTAAGTAAAGGACCATGTCATTTGCACACAGCAATAATTTGACTCCTTACAGTCTTATTTGTAATCCTTTTGTTTCTTTCCTGGTCTCGTTTTGACTAAGACATTGAACACTGTATTAAATAAGAATGGAGAGAGTAGAAATACTTGTCTTATTCCATGTTTGAAAGGAAAGTCTCTCAATCTGTCCCCACTTCGTACAATGTTATATGCAGGTGTTTTGTCATAGATAGCCTTTATTTGGTCATGTCCTTTCATTTTGTTTTATGGAGCACTAAGAGAAATATTTTGACTTCTAGAAAGGGTTGGCAGGATTCAGGAACACATCTGGACCCTGACTTTTCTTGGTTGAGGAGTTGAGGAAGTGTAATTGTTGATGATGATGTTTTAAATCTTACTTACTATCTATCTTAGTAAGGGTTTCTACTGCTGTGAAGAGACCATCACACCATGACCACAGCAATTCTTATAAAGGAAAACACTTAATTGGGGGTGGCTTACAATTTCACAGGTGTAGTCCATTATCACCATGGCATGAAGCAAGGAAGTATGCAGACAGACATGGTGCTGGAGAGGTAGCTGACAGTTCTACATCTTGCTCCACAAGCAACAGGTAGTTAACTCCTACACTGGGCATAACTTGAGCATATGAGACCTCAAAGCCCACTCCCACAGTGACACACTTCCTCCAACAAGGCCACACCTACTCCAAGGCCACACCTCCTAATAGTGCCACTCCCTATAGGCCAAGTATTCAAATACGAGTCTGTGGGGGCTATTCCTATTCAAACTACCACACTGTCATAGGTCTTCTAGGTTGTTTAAATATCCTTGATTTAATTTTGGTAGCTCATATGTGTCTAGGAATTTATTTCTTCTGTGTTTTCCAAGTTTTCTTTTTTCTTTCTTTCTTTCTTTAAATTGATTTTTTTGGGAATTTCACATCTTGCACCCTGATCACTTATTTCCCAGTCCCTCCATGTCCAACCCCTTTCCCTTTTGACAGCACCCCCACACTAAAAAAAAAAAAAAAAGTTCAATTTGTGTTATCCATACACTCACCAGAGCATGGTCAAACTCTCATGGCCTGTCCCTTAAGTCAAACTGAGTCATTCCTCTCCCACACTCCTGCAAGAAGCCATCAATTGTGCAGGGATAGCTTCAGCATCCTTATCACACTCCCTAAGAGTTCTCTTCAATGGCTTCCTATTTAGGCTATTACCCTTTTGTGGGGAGAGTTTGGGGGTAGGGGTTGTCACAGAAGTCTTCCATGTCCCTCCTTCTCAACTGTGCAGTACAATCATTGACAACACTGCAAAAGTAGCTTTCTTGCTCTTTACAATCAATGGGAGCACAGGTCATGGGCTTCCACATGTTTTCTAGCAACAGCACAAACCCCCGCTGCAGTAGGACCACTGACCCAGACAAGGCCCTCAGAGGTAGCCAGGACCACAGACATCAATGTGGCCTCAGGTCACTCACATCAATATGGCCCCCGGAGGCAGTAAAGTAAGTTTTCAGAGTACGTTCTAATGATTGTGTTTATTTCATGAGAAACTGTGATAACATTCTTTTTTTCATGTCTAATCTTATTTTATTATGATGTGTGTGTGTGTGTGTGTGCAGGTACCCACTGAGGCTATAAAAGGGAGTTATATCCCCTGGAGCTATAGTGACAGATGACTGTGAGCTACCTGATACAGAAGATGGCAACTGCTTTGGGAAGCTCTGGAAAGGGAACAAGAACTCTTTTATCTGCTGAGTCATCCCTCCAGCTCCTTCATCTCTAATTTGATTAATCTGATCTTTTCTTTCTCTTTTTTTTTTGGTTAGATTGGCTAGGGTTTGTCAGTCTTATAGTTTTATTTTGTTTGTTTTTTTAATCTACTTCTTTGTTTGACTTAATCTATGTATTGCTCTTTCAGTCTTCATCCCTGATCTTACAATTTCTTGTCATCTTCTGCTTTTATGTTTGGACTGTTCTTGTTTTTCTAGGGCCATGGGCAACATTAGGCTATTTATTTAAGATCTTTTTTTAAATTTTACTGTCACCTATCTATGTTTGTATGTATGCCACGGTGCATGTAGAGATAAGAGAAAAACATTCAGGAACTGATTCTTTCCTTCTACCATGTGGGATCTGCAGACCAAACTAAGTTCTCCAAGCTTAGTGTCAAGCACCTTAATCTACTTAACCATTTCACTGGCACCCAGAATTTTTAATATGAACAGTCATTGCCATAAACTTTCTTCTCAGAACTGCCTTTAGTATACCCCAGATGATCTGGTAAGTTGTGTTTTTCCTTTCATTTAACTCTAGGAAGTTTTTTTTTCCTGCCTATTTTCTCAATGACCCAGTGGTTATTCAAAAGCATAATGTGTTTATTGTTGTTATTATTGTTATTATTATTATTATTATTATTATTTCTTTGGAGTTAACCAAGATTTTTGAATATTCATTAAACTTGTAACAATTTATGAAAAAAGCATAATGTGGAGAGGTGCTACAGGTTAGTGCATTTGTGAGGTAACAAACAAACCTGAACAAAGACACTGGAGACAAATTTGTCTTCAGAAATGACTAGATATTTCACCAGTAGCAATGTGAGGCAGTCATACATGGGTCTACACCATCTGACCCTCAAGGCCAGAATGGAGTCTACAGTTCCTTTTGTCTCCTGCTAGGATAGCACTTCAAGACCTACAAGTAAAGCTTAAGTATTCTCTAGATTATTTCTTTTGTAATGCTCAGTTATCAGTTACAAAACCATTAATACTTTCATAACATCACAGGATTAGGATAAGTAAATATACTGGAGTAATGAGAGCCAGTTTCCTCGCTATGAGGAAGTCCAGATGTAAAAAGGAAACGTTAGAAAGACTATGCTTTTAGACTGTAAACAGAAGTATATTTATAAGCTCAGACTCAAAGTCAGTGGAAGTAAGCCTTAACTATTCATTTCGAACTCTGTCCTGAAATGCCCTCAAAGCAATGATACTACCAAATCTCTACCTGGAGAAACAGGGTCTT
>CABHPH010160677.1:0-11229 GCA_902168325.1 Peromyscus nudipes | reverse complement strand
CTTGTAGTACGCTGGACCTATTGTGTTGTCGCTAGCGGGAGGCGTCCGTCTTTCAATACTGTCGTCGTCATAGAGATGATAGCCGTGCGACTTTCCAGAAGAAGGAATTGAAGGAACATCAAGGCTTCTGGAAACTGCAGGTGTTCTAGAAACTTTCTTTAAGCATAAAATGTTTGTGAGGAACACATTTTATGTTATTCAGAGACAAGAAGAAAGAATAAGAGCAAAACATTATAATTTACTAAAGGCAATCATTAAATATTGACTTAATGAATTACATAATATTAACCAAAAAATGTCTTATAGAACTAAGTTGAAGGAATGCATTCAAGCTTTAGCACATCTTATAGACTAAGTCATAGACACTATTAAAAGCACCATAAGAACCAAGGATTTACTCTTAAATTGGTCAGCTACTTATCTTTCTTAGTAAAGCAAATAGTACTGATTCCATAAATAAATAAATAAATAAACAAATAAATAAATAAATAAAAACAAGGTGCTCTTGCAGCAACATCCGATATTCAGCTACTTATCTTTCTTAGTAAAGCAAATAGTACTGATTCTATAAATAAATAAATAAATAAATAAATAAATAAATAAATAAATAAATAAATAAACAAACAAACAAACAGTACTCCTGCAGCAACATCCAATATTATGACAGTGTATGCTATACAGAACAATCCTTAGTTCTTTCCTTGAGTTCATTTAGTAACATTTCCAGCCTTCATTCCCTGCAACTCTTGACTTCTCTGTATATTACCCACAACTTATACACATGTGCTAACTGCACAGGCCACAGAGCAGAAATATGTCTATGAGGTAATGTTAAAGCCAATGGAAATGAATCAAACTCATTTATAAATACAGTGTGTATCAGATGTAAATACAGCAATAAAATGTATGCTTTAATTCTGAAAGAAACTATGGCAAAATTGACGATCTTAACATTAGGTCAGAGCTTTAAATTGGTTAGCCTTTTTTAAAAGGTTTTACTTCCATGGAAAATAACTGAAATAGAAAAAGGAAGTAGTATCATAAATTACAAATGTATATATCAAACAAAACATTAAAGGATTCAGTTGTACAGAAAAAATAGCGTGGGATTATACTGATTCCCATATTTTCCGGGCAAACAAACAACTGCACTGGTGAATGCACACATGTCCATACACATACATGTGCTATGAAAATCTGCCACTGCTAGAAGTGATTTTCACTAGAGATATCAGCTAAATAGCTTCAGTGGCACTTGTGAAAAATTTAAAAAAGAATACCTTGAACAGCTTTCCTTCTATTCAGTACTTTGAAAAAGGACACACCAGTTTCCATTCATGTTCCTCTCCCTCAGATCTTGTATTTCCAGCAGTCCACAGAATGCTACTAAGCATGCCATGCCAACACACACTGCAGTGCTGTCACTCATGTGCTTTTCTGGGACTACAGATCACCGTGTGAATTCACCATGTGAATCCCCTCCAAAGACTCTTTCCCTTTGGAATATTGGTGAACACTTCACTATGGCTCTAAGATAGTATTTCATCAACTACATTGTCCCAAATTTTGCTCCCTGCTAAAATTGTGGCTCTTGTGATTTGCCTTCTATGTAAAAAGAGTGTCTAACATTACGTTAATCAACTGACGTAACACCTGGTCATTCAGCAATGTTTGACAATCAGTAAATGAACATTCATTTTGCCCTTACACATGAAATATAACTAATATCTAAATACATGACATAAAACTCAATCTTATCTCTGCACTAACATTATTCAACTAAGACCTTAATCCTAAAATGCAAAGTACTCTTTTGTCAGAGAACTGTTTAAAATATAATTAATTTGAGCTATGTGAAACACTTGGGATAAAAAATATAATCACACCTAATAAAACATGACCAAACCCATATTAAGTAATGTTATTTATCTCAACAATGTATGACTTTGGTGTAAAAATAACTGATTCTATAACATGAATTTATTTTTCCAAATGCAGCATAGATTTCTATGATTCCCTTAGAGAAATTCTTCACTCAAAATAAAATAATCTTCCTTTTGCCCTCCATAAAAAGCCAACTTTTGTATCACTCATAAACCACTCCATTCCTAGAATGCACATTCCAATAGCACTCTCCAAGGCCCGTCTCCAAACTCACCACCTCCAGTAGTCCTGTGTGTCTGCTATCATGCAGTAGTCCTTCAGGTCCCTAAGGCATTGCATTGCATGACCATGCATCTATCACTTTCCAAATCTTGTCTTGAGATAGCAACTACCTCTGTTCCCCATCTCAATTTTCAGCTTTCTTCCTTCAGGCATCATGCTTTGTTCTGTGTGGTTCTAGAGATAGAATTCAGGGCCTCACACTGGCTAGGCAAATGCTCTCCAACACCAGGCTACACCTGCAGCCCAGGAATCATGTGGAAATCACTCTTTTGCTAACAGGTATTTACACACAGTCACTAAAAACAAGTGAACTATATAGATAACCATGTTTTAAATCTCCCTTCTTCCTAGTCACTGCGTACACTGTGGCTACAGAATAACAGGACTGAAAAAAGAGCTGAGATGTAGCTCAATGGGGGACCAATTATCTAGCACACACAGGGCCTGGGTCCAATCCCCAGGACCATAAAATAAAAAAGAAGAAAGAGTGAGGTATGATGTTCCTCTAGTTAAAAACCAAGGTTTATAAAAATTACTTAGTATTTATTTAATTATAAAATAAGTACAACATGAATAGTAAAAATATACCAAGCTTTGTAGTAAGGTTTTTGTTGTTGTTTTTTAACATTTTCAATATCAAACAAACTGCTTAGGATTTCTTTTTCATTTTATCTAAAAGAACAGTCATTAGAAGCATAACTTAAAAAGTGACATACTGCAGAAGATATTCTTTAGCTTGGAGTACCTGCTTGCTTTTGATACACAATGTCCCAGGATGAGGTTGATTATAGTTGGCAGGTCCCGGACCTTCCGAAATAAACTTCTTAAACCGCTTCTCTCGGTTTTGCAGACTATGGCCTCCTTTTATCTTATACTAAATTGAAGGTTAAAAATTATGAAGTAATTCAAGATTATGGATTCCCATTATGATTATGATTCCTATTTTATCAATATAAAATATTAACAAACAGTTTTAAAATGAAATCTGAGAAACTTAAGGCCCTTACTGAAAACAAGTTCTTCTAAAAGAGGATACTGAGATAATAATTGTAGTTATCAGTTTTGACTCTAAGCTCAGACCAAAATTTACTATACTTTAGAGCATTCTAAGGTAGTACAATAAAGGAATCAAAGACAGGAATTTCCAAGCTCCCAAGTAGGGTTAAAATAGACTGTGTTGCAGATCATTGGAAAAATGGATACTTATGAACTGGACTTTCAGAGTACTTCAGTAACAAGTCTGGCCTTCCATGCTAGCTAGTTTTATGTTAACTTGACAAAAGCTAATCACTGAAAATAGAGAACCTCAACTGAGAAAATGCCTCCAGAAGAAATGACTGTGGGCAAGCCTGTTGAGCATTTTCTTAATTAGTGATTGATCGGGGAGGGCCCAGCCCATTGTGGGCAGCAGGACATCTCTGGGCTGGTGGTCCTGGATTCTATAAGAAAACAGGATGAGTAAGTCATAAGGGGTAAATCCAGTAGCAGTACTCTTCAATGGCCTCAGCACCAGCTCCAGCCACCAGGGTCCTGTCCTTCAAAGATGAACAGTGATGTGTAAATGTAAGCCAAACAAACCCTTTCCCCCCTAAGTTGCTTTGGATCATTGTGTTTTATCTCAGCAACAGTAACCATAAGACACAAATTGGTACCGGGATAGCAGGGTAATTGTTGTGACAGACATGACCATGTTGTTTTGGGGAGGATTGTGGAAGGACTTTGGAACTTTAGGCTAGAAAAGCCACTGAGTGTTGACAGCTTGGTGAACTGTTCTGTGGGAATTTTGATGGTAAATGTGGAGTGAAATGCAGATGATAGAGGTCTGGCTTGTGAAGTTTCAAGGGGAAGTTTGAGAGTCTCTTAAAGATTCTATTGGGGGGGTGGAGAAATGGATCAGCATTTAGGAGTACTGGGTGCTCCTCTAGAGGACCTGGGTTCAATTCCCAGCACCTACATGGTGCTCACAACTGTCTGTAACTCCAGTTCCAGGGGATCCATGGCACCAGGCATGCACGTGGTAAACATGCATATGCATTCAGGCAAAATACCTGTACACACAAAATAAAATAAATAATCTTTTTGAAAAATACTCTATTGGAGCCATTTGCTATTTTTGAATCTGTGGTTCTTGTCAGCTGAGGCTGAGGAATCAGCTGTGATTAACAAGAGGCCAGCACTACTAAAGTGAACCTTATGCTTTACTGGGAAAATTGAAGCTGGTTAACTAGAGCTGAGACACTAGTGGTGATTAAGAAGAGACCAGCATCACTGAGGTGAGATCTTCTGGGAAGGGTATCCTCAGGGTCAGCACACAGAAGCTGTGTTCCAGAAATGGCCAGGGTTGTACCTCGTGCTGACAGGCAAACTTAGTCATGTGTAAGTCTCTCCCAAGTGGTACTGGTTCTGAAGGCATGAAAGAATCATGGAAAGCAGCTGAGGCTTGGCACTTTGAGAGGCCAGAAGAAGCCACTGATGAAGGTGCACCCTCATTAGCAGTCGAAGGCCAGTTTAAGGGGTCATGCAGAGAGTTGAGGCTTGGCACCTTGAAGAAATCCTAGAATACAGTATTAGTGAAAGTGCAGCCCAATTGCATCAGAAGACCCCAATATTTTGGAGACTCTAGGGCCATGGGATGAACAACACCAAGGACAGTAGCAGCCATGGTGTAAAGCCAGCCTGGGTCTAGGAGACAAGCTGTGTAGGCTGTAGAGAATGGGACCAGAGAAGTGACCCAGGCCCTCTGGAGGAGCCCAAAGCATGGTGAGTGGATCACAGAAGTTGGATACTGAGATTTACACTGTGGGATTTTGGTTTGGCTTTGTTCATATTAGAGTGTGCCCTTGTTCTTCCCTCCTGGAACAAAAATTATTTAATTGATTTTGATTTTACAGGAGACCACAGTTGAGGGACTTTGAACTTTTAAGGAGAGTTTGGAGTTTTACCGAGAGTTTGGATTTTTTTTTAAGGGAATAATTTTGAAAGTGTTTGGATTTGTAAAGACTGAAACTTGGTAAGTTTTCAAAGTATTGTATATTGTGATATTGATATTAATGCATGATCTTGGGAGAGACCAAGAAAGGGAAGGATGTGGCTTAATGGTGATGTGTTTGCATGTCAAGTTGCTAAGGAGTCAATTGTACTGGCTAGTTTGATGTTAATTTGACAAAAGCTACAGTCAGCTGAGAAGAGGGAAATTCGATTGAGAAAATACCTTCATAAAATCTGGCTGTAGGCAAGCCTTTTGAACATTTTCTTAGTTAGTGATTGATGTGGGAGGGCCCAGCCCATGGTGTGTGTATAATGGGAGAGGGGACAGCCTAGGCTGGTGGCACTGGATTCTATAAGTAGGCAGAGTAAGTCATGAAGGAGCACCATCCTCCAGGCATCAGCTCCTGCTTCCAGGTTCCTGCCCTGACTTCCTTCAGTGATGAACAGTGATGTTTAAGCCAAGTAAGCCCTTTCCTCCCCAAGTTGTTTTGAGTCATGGTATTTTATCACAGCAATAGTAACCCAAACTAAGACGCCTTCCAAGCTTGTTCATGATTAGTCATTTTTATAACACACATAATGATTATTTACAGAGAACTTTATACAGGCTTATTGGATAACAGCTTTCTGTTCATCTTAGTCTTAAGAACTCTTTATTCATAGAACACATTAGAAGGAATTTTCCATGGCTCATCATACTAAAAATCTAGATTCTCCAGATGCAAAAAGTTACCAACAGACTAATGGCAAGTTCATTCCAATAAAATTCCAAAAGTTATAAAATTATATTCATTGTAGGAAAATACTGCAATATCTTTGGAATATACATTATTTCTGAGCATTAATGAAGCCACTTAAGTTATTTTGGTCACAGAGCTATGAAGCTATGCAAAAACAGGAAACAAATGAGACATGGCATGATTATAGCCTTAAAGTACAGCACAAAAGTATGCCACTGCTACCTGTATATCTTGACCATTTGCACAATTTTCAGACATCAAAATTCATTCAACAGTCCAATTCTGCCACTCTTGTGGACCACCGAAACATACAACCATCTTTTGTATCATAGCATATATAGAACAATGAATAACACATAGGCAATCAAGGTCAAATGCATTCACCTTCTATTATTTGAATTATACAAATACAGATTTAAAAGAGGTAGATATGGGGGAAAATAAAATACAATGGCACTTTATATTACTGATACAAGAAATATGGGTTGGTTTTTATTGTTTTGTTCTTGGATGGGTTTTTTGTTGTTGTTGGTTTTAGGTTTTGTTGTTGTTGTTGTTTTGTATGATGATTTTAATTGTTTTTTTAGCCTAAGCTTAGCCTTGAACTTACAATTCTCAGGTTATAAATGTATGCCACTGTTAAGCCTGGGTTAGTCTTGAACTTGCTGTACTGGGATTATAAATGTGTGCATCTGCTGTGGGATGGTCTGTATGTCAAATGCTCTGATTGGTCAATAAATAAAACACTGGTTGGCCAGTGGCCAGGCAGGAAGTATAGGCGGGACTAACAGAGAGAAGAATTGAGAGAACAGGAAGCTGAGTGAGGGAGACACTGCCAGCTGCCGCCATGACAAGCAGCTTGTGAAGATGCCGGTAAGTCACGAGGCAAGGTATAGATTTATAGAAATGGATTAATTTAAGATGTAAGAACTAGATAGCTAGAAGCCTGAGCCACACGGCCATACAGTTTGTAAATAATATAAGCGTCTGTGTGTTTATTTTATAAGTGGGCTGTCGGACTGCCAGGGCTTGGCGGGACCCAGAGAGAAGCTCTCCAGCTACATGCATCTGGTTAAGAAAACATGGTTGTCATTAACTCAGCCAATTGTAACACCATAAACACACCTGTGCTTGTGATACATTGTAGTGTGCTGGACCTGGAGCAGCTTTTCCAGTGTCAGAGGCAACAGCATAAGTACTTTCTCTGGAACTCAAAGAAAGAAATGGTGCATAGCCACCTATAACAAAAAAAAAAATCACCACTAACGCATATTAGATCAGAAAGATGTCTGAGAAAATATACTCAATATATATAATCATTTAGTACCCTCACAATTAAGACTATATTTTCAGAACTAATAGCTATTCATACAAGTTGCAACTTTTTTAATTCTCATGTAGGATTACAATTTTTATTAATATCCATTAAATATAAGATCCTATAGGAATGAACATCTTGAACAACTGAAAAAAATAAAATTCTCTTTTCTTGTGTATATGTGTGTGTGTGTGTGTATGAATTACCCATCTGTGTGCATATGTGCATATATGTATCCAGGTGTGCAAGTTTCTATGTAAGTGCACAGAAGCCATAGGTCGGTATCAGGTGTCTTCTTCCACCACTTTCCAACTTACTTTTTGAGGCATGGTCACTCACTGGTCCTAGAAATTTCCAAAGTTTGACTAGCCTAGCTTGCCAGTGAATCCGTCACCCCAGTCCCCAGTGCCACCCTAGCCCTGCACTAGGGTTTCAGAGCGGCACCACTGTGGCTGACTCTGGGTGGCGCTGGGGATACAAACGTGGGTGCTCGTGTTTGTGCAGCCAGCATTTTGGCCATCATGCCATTTCACCAGCCGCCTTCTCTTCCAATCACATGTGACCTAGCTGATAAAGCACTTTATCTACAGAAAACCAATGCTTTGTAGTTTTAAATAGCAAATATTTTCTTTTTAAAATATACATATAGACAGCGCTAAAGCTGTATCTCAGTGTTAGAATATCTATCTAGGATGAGGTCCTGGTTCAATCCCATTACCAAAAAATAAAAAAAAAAAATTCAGAGAAACATCCAAGATGCAAAGAATTTAAACCAAATTGACAATGGGTTATTGATAATGCTTTGGCACACAGTTAGTGCTCAGCAAATATTTCTTGACTGCCTAATAAACTTCATTGGAACAAGCAATCATGGTACTACACAAATCTGGGTAGCCTGATAAATTCATTTTAAGAAGAGAAAAAGGACTTCATAATATCCCCATTATTCATATTATCAATGTTAGAGTATGTATCAAATATGTGTGGTTTAAAACTATGTATATAAAAATGGGCAATGAAAAAGAAAGCTGGTATTCATAAAATCTTCATTGAAGTTTTCCAAAATTAGTCACATAGACTCTCCTGTTAATGAACTGGAGGACACATGGAGTTATGAATACAAGAAAAAACACGAAGAAAATGAAGACAGTTGTGATGATAATTTCCACACAGAAAGGCTCTCTTCTGTTTTATTTGTAGCTTTGTACTCATGTTTACATGTTTCTCAGAATTTCCAACTGTGCTAGTTTTCCCCAAACATGGGACTGAGAGTGCTCAAACTAGAATAATTCCATACGACCAGGATGATGGATCGCCATATCATAATATTCTGCACAATCGACAATAAAGAATAACTAGTATTCTACATTACACATTTAGTTGGTCATTCAAAAATACTGAATATTTTATGTATACTGTAAGTCGGCATGATAATGAAGGTACAGTAATAACACAAAAACCAACTTTCAAGTGATGGAGAAATTAGGTAAAGAAACAATTATATTACTATCTGTGCTGCCAATAACTAAGGTACAAAATATAAGAGAGGGTTCTAGGGAATTCACATTAGTAGAGTTTGATTTGGGGTATGCAGATAAACTGACATATGAAGGGCCAACTTCAAACTGACAGAAAGGAGAAATTAAGAACACAAGAGGAGAAAAGATTTGAAAGGAATGAATTCAGTTTGGGATCTATTGAGTCTGAAGTGCCAACAGCAAAAGATAAATCAAACTGGCACAAAGCAATACAAGTCCATTTGGAAAAAGATGTCCAGTATGAGATGAAAAGACAAGCTATGTAGCCACAGTGACAGCCACAATGATAGCCACAAGGCAACAGGCATTATTCACATACAAAACAACTAGGTCATTGAAGCAGACACTCATCAGGGAAGACTTCAATCTATAGAGCAATTACATAAACAATAATTATTTAAATATATATATATATCAACTGCACTCTCTGATGTGGATTCTCTATATTCTGATTAGCTAGTATAATAAAACCATCCTTGTTGCCATACACATAGGTACATCAATAGAACCACAGACAATCTACTTCCACCCTGCTCTGGTGGTAGATAAGCCTTCCCCTTCAAAGAAGAAATCCGCAAAAGAAAATATTTAGATGAAGTTGTCCAACTTAGATAGCTAATCCATATAGACATATAGACAGCTGCCTTTAGACTAGAATAGCTGTCTCTAGGGAAATTTTGTTTTGGGAAGATATGCTTCCTTCTCAGATTAATTGTGAGAAAGCAAGGCACAGCTCTTGTTTTCTGTGAAATTTGAGTATCCATTCTCTTAGCCATTCATAAAACCACAGCAGCTCAGTCCTGGTCCATTCAGGATGCAAATCCTAGATATGTTTGTTATTTCTGACCAAATGTCTAAAACCAAGGCAATCAATTAGTATATTAAATAGAATTTCTTGAGAATGTGGAACTAGTATACCAGAGGTCTAGCCAAGCAAGATAAAAAGAGGTTGAGAATAACCACCTAAGGCTACAAAAACCTGTTACTCTTGTGAGGCTTGCTGTAACAATTAAGTTATACAAAGTCCCAACATCTACCCTTCCCACATCAGACTCTTAGCATATACCTGATCTTTCATTTAAATAAGTATGCACATATCTGCATGGTCCAGTGAGATACCTAATATAAAGATGCATGAAGTAGCATGGTAGCTGTTTATAAATGTCTTGCCGAGGAATCCAGCAGAGAAATGGACAGAAACACTTATTCCATCAATTATAAATATGCTGTCCTGAATAGTACAAGCACGCATGCACACACGTGCACAAACACACATACCTAAGAGTTCCCAAGCACATAATTTCTTAATTTATTTTAAAGGTGAATAAAATATAATCCTTTAAGTTAGTATAGGGGGCTTACTGTTTTTGTTATTGTCTTGTTTGTTGTGTGTGTACACACATGGGTGACAGATGACAGACTTGCTGGAGTCGGTCACCAAACTCAGGTCATCACGCTTGGCAGCAGATGTCTTTACCCACTGAGCCAGCTCACCTACCTCACAGGAACTTGTGATGTAGTTCATTAGCTTATACTTTACTACAAAGGAGTAAATGTCATGATTACTGCTCTCAAGTAGTTCACAGTTTAGTCGGACTTTCATATATATTAACAGTAATTATAGAACCAAACTGCTATCCAAAAGAAGTCACCATAAGCCAGAAGAGGAAAAAAGTAAGAATTTTATTTCAGCTGACTATCAAAAATAAATAGGAACATGCCAGGTGAAGGAGGAACACAGAACATTTTGGATACATGTATTAGCAGGTAGAAAGGCACAAAAGTGACAGAGAATGATCTTAAGAAAATTATCAAGTTAGAATTGTTGAACTGTGGTCAAGTGTAGAAGCAATGTGCAGCTGTTTGGAAAGAGCAGACTAAGTGGAACACCAGACCAAGGATGAGAACATAAAGAATTCTATTGTCATTAAAGAGTTCAGATTTTTAACCCTGGTGTTACAAAAGTTTGTTTTTGTTTTTCAAATAAGGTATGTTTTCTAAAAAGATGAGTCTATCCACAAGATGAAAAGATGAATTGAACACTGAGACAGTAGCAACATGCTAGTGTTGAGAAAAAATGATGAGGACTTGTATTAAGTTGGGGTGGTTTTGAAGAGAGGTAAAGACTTTCTGAGAGATTGTGAAGATATAACCAATGGTCTTAAAGGCCAAGAGAAATGTCCAGGCAAAAATGGAAGCTAGAGTTCTAAAGCTTAGACCAGCCCGAGATGGCGATGAAGGTGATGAACAGTCCTGCAGACTTTAAGACAGGAGAAAATTATCTTGGAGATATACGTCTATCTCTGTAAAGATTTTGGGAGTAGCTGAACATAAATAGTAACTGAAGTTATAGATACGAATAAGAAATACAATGAGCAAAGCAATAAGACAAACATGGAAGTACAGTGTCTTTTATGTATGATTGGTAGGAAAGAAAAGAAAGGTTCCTTGATCATCGACTCCTGTGACTTAACAGCAG
>CABHPH010160676.1:0-37456 GCA_902168325.1 Peromyscus nudipes | reverse complement strand
AGAGAGAGAGAGAGAGAGAGAGAGAGAGAGAGAGAGAGAGAGAGAGACTGGGCCTGGTGTGGGCCTTTGAAACCTCAAAGCCCACCCCCATTTCCTCCCAATAAGACCATGATTATTCCATCAAAGCCACACTTCCTAATCCTTTTCAACAGATTCACTTCCTGGTGACTAGCATTCAAACCAACACACTCCCAAGGGCCACAGTGTTTCCTCACAGCTATGATAACCCTTGGGGAAGGGGGTATTAACACTGGCTCAGGGAAGTGGGAAGGCTCACCAGCTTCACTGCTCAGGTAACACAGACAGTACACAGTTGCTGGGTCTGGGAATGGGGAAGAGACTCTTCAGTTGCATAGTTGCCTGTCAATTAAGCAGTGTACTGTTTGGTTCAGATACCTCTGAATCATCCATGCTGCTTTCATAGCAACCCCTTGCCCCTAAACATTACTGGCTCACCAAGCTGGACTCTCTGTGGTCAACTGGTGCTCTGTCTAACTGGGATGAATAGATATAGATGTTTCAAGGAATGTCATGGGACAGGTAGAGTGGGACTAGAGCAACCTTGTCTTGTTTCCTTGTGGAGTCCTAAGACAGAAAGTGCATTACCTTGTAAGATTTCTCAGTTTGGAATTTTATCCTTTCCACCAGATGGCAAGATTTCTTCTCTTCTTCCACCCATTTTATTTTTTTAATTAAAAAATGTATATTGATGTTTTGTCTGAATATCTGTGTACCATGTATGTGAATGATACCTGTGGAGACCAGAAGAGGGAATCAGAGTCCCTGGAACCAGTGTTTACAAATGATTGTAGCTGGTTGCTGGGACTCAGACCTGGATTGCCAGAAGGCGTAGCAAGTGCCTTTTACCTCTGAACCATCTCTTCAGCCCCTTGTACCCCATTTTAAAGGAAGAAAACACAAGATTACTGGTTTAAATGGCTTCATGAAGTCACATGACCCATTTGCTGTCCTCTAGCCCTTCATCTTAATATTTTTCCAATTTGTCCTTTGACACTTAGCACAGTAATGGGATCAGCAGGCTTGGGGTTGGAAAAGGGGACACAGACTAGACATTCTGTTCCTTTCTGTTCTGACTAAGCTGCTTCCTATCCCAGGAAGCCACCTTTGCTACTTAGTTATTAAGCCAGGTATTGCCTCATATATATTCTTAGCATCCGTCCTCCACACCTGCTCCAGTACATGCAGTCCAGCTTTTTCTAGCCAGACCTCCTTAAGACTCAGGGTATTTTGCGTCCTTCTCCTTCTCTGCTTAAGTCCATCAAAGTCCTGTCTGATTTTCATGGTTCACTGTAGCACACCCACATGTCTCTTTGTAGCAGAGTGTTGAAGGGAGATTCACTTTTTGAGATGCTGTTACTAATATGACTTCCTTTCCTGCCATATGGCACTTTCTTTATAGGAGGAACCATCATTCTCGTTGCAACTTAGATGAAAAGATTTGTAAGTGATTGACCTACCATCAATTTGGAGGTCACAGCAGTCTAGGATATGGATCCAATAACTTTAGTCTAATTCGTCCCATCTTTCCCCAGTCACCTTCCTTCTCTCTCTTTACATATGAGCGGGCCCCAGTGGCTCAGAGCATTCCTCAGTTCTTCCTGCTCTTCTTTCTTTTTTCTGTGTCTGACATCACAGTCTGGGGACAGCGCAGAGGCAGTAGCTGACTGGGGAAATGGTGATACCCACTCTGAACTTCAGGCTCAACTTCTCATTGACTGGCGGCTTGAAGGTAAACTTTTGCACAAGAGCAGTGAAGAAAATAAAGAGCTCAGACCTGGCCAGTTGTTCTCCGGGGCAAGCTCGCTTTCCTGCAGGAAATAAAACAAGATGAGATACTTTCTCAGCTGCCATTGATGCCTGCAGGGACTGGTGTTCCAATTTTCCTCCTGCAAATCCTGACTGTCCCTGGGCTTTGTGTCCAGCTGTTTATTTATGTCTCACATGTGTCTGAATGTGGAATGTTCCACTGAATGTGGGACACCAGGATCACAGTCTTCATGTGGGACAATAGAAATGAGAGGCCTGAGCTGGCTGAGAGAATGTATGACTAGTCTCAAGGCTTTTCAAATTCACTTACAAATATATATGATATAGCACACAATGGCTGAACAGCAAAATTATGGACTGCTGTAGAACCCTTTTGAGGAGAGATAGCTTAATGATTAAGGTTATTTACTACTCTATCAGAGGACTGGAGTTCAGATCTCAGTACCCACATCAGGAGGTGCACAAACGCCTGAAACTCAAGATCCAAGAGATTCAAAGCCCCTTTCCGGCCTCCATGGGCACCATCACATACATACATATGTATACGTACACAGAATTCCCACATATGTAAATAAAATAAAAGATTCCAAAATATAATCAGGTGTCAGAGCTGAATCCCTTACATGAAAGGCAGGGACATACAGGATGCCCTTCCAAAGGCTCCAGCTTGTAAACTGTGTCTGCTCATCTATGGCAGGCAACTAGAAACAGATGAAGTGTGGGGCAACTAGAAACAGATGAATCCTGGGGCAACTAGAAACAGATCAAGGCTAGACATCTCTACGTTCATTTTGTACCTGCCTTCTGTCTCAAACATTGAGTCAGATTCCTGCTCAACTCTACAGACAGGCATGTCCATCATTTAGTAAGTGCACATGCAAACTTGGCCATCATCCCTTTCAAGGATGAAAATACCGAGACAGGAGGATCTAAAGTATGGCTATCAAATTGACAACAGCCAGCAATCCTCTTGCAGAGCCTTGGAGTGGCACCCAGAAGTCTTCTCTCATTCTCTTAATATCATTCAGGAGTAGTAGAGCCTTGTTTGGTGAGACTGTCCCCTAAGCAGGACCTGTCATCTTGTAGAGGACAACTGCTCAACTTCCCTTAAGAACCTCTGCTCTGACAGGACCACATCCTGCAAAGAAAATGAAGAATGCATGGGCCGTTGCTGTGGGATGTTCTGTATGGCAAATGTGTTGCTAATAAAACACTGATTGGCCAGTGGCTAGGCAGGAAGTATAGGCAGGACTAACAGAGAGAATTAAAAGAGCAGGAAGGTGGAAGGAGTTGCTGCCAGATGCTGCCAGCCACCGCCAGGACAAGCAGCCTGTAAAGATGCCGGTAAGCCACGAGCCACGTGGCAAGGTATAGATTTATAGAAATGGATTAATTTAAGATATAAGAACAGTTAGCAAAAAGCCTGCCACGGCCATACAGTTTGTAAGCAATATAAGTCTCTGTGTTTACTTGGTTGGGTCTGAGGGGCTGTGGGACTGGCAGTTGAAAGAGATTTATCCTGACCGTGGGCCAGGCAGGAAAACTCTAGCTACAGGCCGTGAAGATTTGCTCAGCACCAAATGCAAATTGTTCCTAGAAGTGGCTGCTTTCTGAAGACTAATGTCCTGTGTGACCAGAACTGAGGTAATAATCAGCAAGATTCAATGTGACACAGACTGATGTGACCTGAGAGTACATAGGCTTCTTCCCACCCTTCTGGTATAATCTGTGCACTTATGTCCACAAACCTGATGACATGTTAGGCAGCTGTATGTCCCTCTACTTCCCTGTATCAGCATAGAAAATATAAAATTAATTGTCTGTCTTTCTTCATTATATTTTGCTTAATTTCTGAAAAAAACATTGGTGGGACTATCTCATGTTCCAAATAATTTTCTGGTTTAGGATTCTGATTACGCTGTCCTTCATTTTAGGGACCTCTATTATGTGGACGGTTAACCCATTCCATTAGGCTTGCCAGCTGTGCCCATGATTTCACATGGTAGGCTTAGCTGTGGTGTCTCTCTTGTCTTCTTCACATGGGGCATGTGCCCCCAACCTTTGCATAACGTTCAAGTGTTTGTTCTCTTAAAGACAATAGAAGTTGTTTTTCTAAGTATCTCCTTATCTACCTAAAGGGCAGACTGAGGCCAGGCGCATCTGCCCTGTTGGGAAGACATTGTTCATGTTACATGGTGTTCTCATCTAACCTCTGCTGGCAATTGGTTTTGAGATTCTATTGTTGGAATATTTGTTGATGGTGGGTTCTACCATGTTCTTCCTTAAACAGCGTTTAATTTTGTAAGTAAACATATTTTGAGACTGTTAATAAACAAATCCTCATCTGCACGTTTCTATTGGCATTTCTCTTCTTCCAAATTTTGCATGTGGCTGCCAAATTGTGACATTAGAAATTCTATCACATTGCATATGTGTGTGTGTGTGTGTGTGTGTGTATTGCCATTCTTTAAAAAACTAATCTTCATTTATTTTTATTTTATGTGCGTTGGTGTATATCTTTGCTCTACATGTGTATAGTGCCCATTGTGGCCAGAAGAAGGGGTCAGATTCCCTGAGACTGGGACTACAGATGGCTGTGAGCTGCCATGTAGGTACTGAGAATCGAATCTGGGCCCTCTGGAAGAGCAAACAGTGTTCTTAACTATTGAGACACCTACCTTTCCAGGCCCTGTGTTAACATTCTAATGTTCCTCGCCCCCTCTGTATTTAATCACCCATGAATATCAGTAAGTGTTACAACCCATTGCTAACCAGTACTTGTTTTAAAACCTCAAACATTCCCAGCTTGGCCATTCAAGCTGGCATTTCCTGATTTTTGGATAGCAGTGTATCTCAAACTTATAGTTTTCCTTCCCCTGCATTAAATTTTGTCATTTTCTAGAAGTCCTGGTTCTTTTTATCAAACAATATGTAGAATATAATAATGAAAGACCTGGTTATGAAGTTTACAGTGTCAGTCATGGAGTGACAGTTCCCAACTTGGACTCAACAGGACTTTGTGCTTCTGTTTTGTCTTTAGAGCTATTTATCAAAACTATATGAGCATTCCAGATAAGATGTAAAGCAACAGAACCATGATTATCTAAGCTACTGACCCCATGTAGGAAGTTATGAGCAGTAACAGGTTCTTACTAAGTAATACAACTTGTGAATGGTTATTATACAGAAAGATGCTGATGAATACACAGGACATAAACTTGGCAAATCTTAAAATGAATGGGCCCATAACTGAGGCGGCAAGTTACAGTCTGGATGTAATATAAAGAGAACTAAACTTCAAGTTAAAACATAAACCTTATACCCTGCTCTGTCAATTCTTTGGGCACGTGATCTTGAATAAGAAAGAACCCTCTTCTTACCTCTCCTTGTTTGGAGTTTGCTTATGGAGTGACAGTAAACATTTATTCCTTTCCTACCTGATTATTAATAACTATGCTGCTGTGGTGACACAATTGGTTTGTGTCAAATGAAGTGTGTAATTTAGAGTGACTGATAACATTCTTAATAAGAGCACCAGTGTCTCTGCATGTTGCCACTTTCTGGGGCAGATGGGATAACTGTTTAAACTGGGTGAGGCCTGAGGCTCCTACTGGAAGATAATTTTTATAGTGAGGAGAAGGCATGTTCAAGGGCAGCAATGGGCCTGGAGGAACATCTTCCTGCAGAAGTCATGATGAGGATTTACTCACATTCTTCCCACCATAGTTCTCAGAATTATAACACAAAGCCTTTATTTGGAAAATAAATAAGATCATATTCCTAGACTTTCCATATTTCATGGATCTGATTCATTAGTTTGGAATAGTTGAATAAGTGAAATATATAGCTGAGATTTTGTATTATAATTGGAAACTTTAAAAATTTTTATAAACTGGAAGACTGGAAAGAGTCCCTGTTTGTCATCAGCTTTCCTATTAAAATGAGTTGAGAACAGTGAACAAAGGAACGGACAGTCCCAGATGGAAAGACAAAGAGGTCAGAAGCAGACCCTGAAAGACATGCCCAGGGCAGCCCAGTCCCAAGAAACACACGCTCTGGATCTGCATGCAAACACTAGCATGCAGGCAAATGCAGGCTCCTCTCGGCCCGAGCCTCAGTGTCATGAGAAGTGACACTGCCTCAGATAATCCGACAAACCCAATAACATGTCAAGCATTCCAGTGTGGCTTCTGGGCAGCATTTAGTCACCTTCTGCAGACAGTGTTTGGAAACACAAGCTTCAGTGGGAGAAAATCTGGTGGATATTGAGCTCTAGCTGCAGCACACGTGGCTAGATATGTGTCCTTATTTCTGCAGTGATGACTAATTTCAACTGGAAAGGCTACAGAAGGACACCTGCTCCAAGGGGCAGCTCTGCTTCATCTTCTATCCCACTACTTTCCTGCTCTCAGATTGGATGTTTGACAGGTAATAAATGCTTAGAACATATTTATGGAATTAAAGAACTGCAAAATTACTTGTAAAAACATATTCAACATATATAAGCCAATATCTGGAATATACTAGAACATTTTGTTATGAATTTAGCAACACTACTACTACAATCTTTAGTAACTTGCCTGGCAGAAAACACAAGGGAGAAAGAATCATCACTGCATTTCCTTTCTTTCTTATCAGGTAGTATAGCAGATGCATGTACTAACTATATTTAATAAAGGGATTGCAATTTACAAAGATAAGATCTATTCAGGGAATGTTTATGGGATAGAAGCTAATTCACTTGGTCAAATGTCAGTTATAACTATTTAACAAGTTAAAAACATTAAAATTCAGCTCTCTTTCTTCTAAGGAGGCATTCCCTTAAAAAGAACTTGTGACACTCAAACTGACTACACAATGGAGGTATCCAACTTTGTTGCTCAGCAAGAGACAGAGATTAGGCCTCTGCTGTCAGTGCTGTAGAAAACAGAACAAAGGAAGTTGAAATCTCCATCAGAAGCAAGGAAGCGTTGATAGTGTATGTGTGGAGGTGCTGGACTGAAATCAATTGCAAAATGGAGATCTACTGGGGAGGCTCATCTGTAAGGATCCCAGAAAGAAGGGAAGGGATGAGGTGGAACTCTGAACTCTCTTCTGTGCATCACAACTCACCCATTGAGAAAGGCAGGAAAGATTCTCTCTTCTTAAACTGTCCATTCTCCAAAAAGTGCTCTGGATTGAAGATGTCTGGGGTGGCCCATTCTTTGGGGTCCATGTGCAGTGCAGTCAAGTTGGTTTGGACTATGATCCCCTAGGAAAGGTAGTAAAGACTCAAGACAATGTACGGATAAGACACAGACAGATGGCTGGTGATTATCAAACTTCCATGCCTGAGCCTACTTACCTTTGGCAGGTGGAATCCAGCCAATGTAGTGTCAACTGTCACTTCCCTGGGAACATTTAGAGGGATGATATTTCCCATTCTCAGCACCTCATGGACAACAGCATTGGTGTAGGGCATGGAGTCTCGGTCAGCCAGGCTGGGTTGCTTCTCCTGGCCAGTCACTCTGTCAATTTCAGCCTGTACTTTTTCTTCAAGGAAACAGGAGGCTCCATTAAGTTTTAAACTTCATTGCTTTCTTCTAAAGATAGAGAAAGCTGTCTTCTGAAACTTATTTGCTTTTATTTCATCTAGTGTCCTGATTTTGAGGAAATAAAAGTTCTCTACCCCTTAAAAGCCTGATTTAGAAAACTGCAAACTCTATACCTTTCTTCAAGTCTACAACATAACAACTATGATTTTCCATATATTCTGAAGTTAATAATTAAGATGGCTACGGCTAAGCTCATATCAGTGTCTATTCAGATGTCTATAAATAAATACATTTTACTGAAAAGATTATCATCAGTATACTTTTGCTTTTTTTACTTGTAGAGTCTGTGAATTCTAAGATCAGGACATCGACAGATTTCTTGTCTGGTAAGGACCAATTTGCTTTGTCATAGCTGAGAAATCCTTGTTGTATCATCATGCCATAAGGTACAAAGAACCCATCTACTTCCTCCTCCTAAAGCACAAACTCCCTTCATAACAGTGAATCAATCACCTCCTCACACCATCACATTGATAATTAAGTTTTAATGAGTTTATAGAGAAGCCACAAACATTGAGACCACAGCATATCCACCGACTAATTTTTCAAGGATATATGTCATCATGGGCAGTGAATTGTAATGTGTTTCCAGGCAACATTGATGGTGAAACTAGTAATATTTTATGAGCTTCAATTTCTTCATCT
The DNA here is from genome assembly GCA_902168325.1 of Peromyscus nudipes. Taxonomy (NCBI): domain Eukaryota; kingdom Metazoa; phylum Chordata; class Mammalia; order Rodentia; family Cricetidae; genus Peromyscus; species Peromyscus nudipes. The sequence continues at coordinate 29,429 of CABHPH010160676.1, read as the reverse complement.
GATTATTAAGACTGAATTAGCCTTATCATAGGACATTTTGAGATTTACATGAATCAGTATATTCATTATGACAAACGGTAGCTATTTCCTCTCAATATCTTCACAATTTTAGTGCTGTAGAGATTTAGCTGTTTACCTGCTCCTCTAGCTAAAGATGACATTTCCCAGATTCCTTAAAGAGAAAATGTAGCTGAATTTTGCAAGTAAAACATAAGTAGACACAGTTTCATCCTTGGAACAAGGCTTGTGGAGACAATGTCCCCTTCCTTCCCTGGGGGGCAAAGGCAGTCCTCATGGGAGCCTCTGCAGAGTCTTGGAGCCGCAGCTGAGCTCACCACTGCCATAAGGTGAAAGGAGTTTGGAACTCTAGGTCCTTTACAAGGTCCAGCATGACTCTTTTCCCTGAGATAGATACATAAATGTCTAACATGGCATTACTGTACACATAAAAGAATGACATGGGAATAAAATTCATCTAACATAAATCAGATATCAAACACTATGATGATTTTGAGGTAGGGCAAGTTAGTGTCCATGATCATCTTGAGTTTTCAGCAGTCTTGTCTCAGTCTCTTAAGCATTTTGATTGATGATATGGGCCACTAAGCATAGGTCTTCTTTCAACTTTTTTTTTGGTTTTTCGAGACAGGGTTTCTCTGTGTAGCTTTGTGCCTTTCCTGGAACTCACTTGGTAGCCCAGGCTGGCCTTGAACTCACAGAGATCCGCCTGGCTCTGCCTCCCGAGTGCTGGGATTAAAGGCGTGCGCCACCACCGCCCGGCTTTCTTTCAACTTTTAAGTGTACAGTGATATGATATTAGGATATTTGATCATACTGTGAATACCAAGTTTGCATTTGCATTCATTTATTAAAATTAACCTTCGGTCAGGTGGCTGAGTTAGCAACTAGTTGAGAGAAAGTAATAATAGATCATTAGAGGGCATCTCAAAGAGATAGAGAGATGCTTAGGAAGTAGTAGAGAGGAGTTTGAATGGTATGGCTTTTTTATGTGACGTGCTTTAGGTAGATATCAGTTATGAAAGAGGGTTAGCTAGTTACTACTCAGCCTCTCTGAGCTAGCAGGTTTTCACCTCAGCCTTTGACTCTCTAGTTTTACTTCTAAATAGAATGATACCGGTTTAGTTAAAGCTACCTTTAGCAGCAGTGGCAGAGGCAGTGCCTGCAGGAACAGAATTCCTGCCCAGCTACTGCTAGAGAAGCAGGCAGGTAACTGTGGGATTGCAATTGCTGACTGAAAAAGCAGTAGATTAAGGTGCAGCCACTGTGCAAAAGTTGAAACAACAAATATATCTATATTGTTGGAAAAGGAAGATACCATCACCCTCTGAACAGCAGGAAGCAATTCTAAGACTACAACACCCCTTTCTCCCAAAGGTTTCATGTTTCTGAGGGATATGGATAATGGTTATAGGGTTGGGGATGGAAGAAAACATTGGACTTGGTATTTCCCTTAAGAAAAGAAAAAAAGGGAAAGTAAAACAAAAACAAAAACAAAAGTTCAGGTGGTGGTGGTGGTGGTGGTGGTGGTGGTGCACGCCTTTAATCCCAGCACTCAGAAGGCAGAGGCAGCAATCTCTGTGAGTTTGAGGCCAGTCTGGGCTATAGAGTGAGTTCCAGGAAAGGTGCCAAAGCTACACATAGAAACCCTGTCTCAAAAAACAAAACAAACAAACAAACAAACAAACAAACAAAAACAAAAAACAAAAAGAAAAGAAAAATGGGGAATGGGTAGATAAAGGATATTAAGGTAGATTGTTGTACATACTAGTAAACTAATTTATTAAAATATCAGCCTTAGATAAATTGCACTGTTATAGATTCTTGTATATTTATACAAATGTAAAGTATTTTTATATTCTTATTCCAGATAATTTGTATATTGATACAAATACAGAGCCATATTTGTTGTAATGTACATATATTTGTACATATATTTCTACTCTTATTTGAAATGTTTTGTATATTGATACAAATGTAAAATATTTGTCATACTGTATGTATATTCTACCTCTATTTAGGATACTTGGTATATATTTAGGATTATTGTCATACTGCATATTGTACTACATATTCCTACCTCTGCTTTAGCTATTTTGTGTATTGTCACAATTTTGAAGTCATTGTTCTTTTACTGTACATTTGCTTACAGACTGTTTACCCTGCTTACATGAAGCCTTAGTACTTAGGTTATCTAGGTAGATAAGACTTATAGATTTATAGTCACCTATACTTGTCATCTCTACAGTTATGTTAGGTTCTCCTAACATATGTTAGGAGGATAGGTAATCTTCAAACACTTCATAGACCTGCAGAATATGGCATTTAAATGTTTTGATAACTTGGAATTCTGTTGAAAAGAGACACAATTGCTCCTGGCAGCACCAATCTGATCCTGAGAGAATATTGTGCTTCTGAGACATTTCTGTTTGGAAGTTTATCTTCACCTTAGCACAAAATGGCCTACTGGGCAAAGAACTGCCCTTGCCTTGACTTCTGACAGTAAAATGATCTGACAGATACTCTAGGCCTGTAGCCAATTTGAATGCACCAATGATGCTCAGAAACTTTAGATGACTGTCCAGGCTGCCAGCTGTCTCTGTCTACTCTTGCAAGACTCCCAAAAGTTGCTTGCATCCTTCTCCCATTTCTCCAGTATTATTATATTCCTTCCCAGGCCTTTGATGGGACTGAAGGCTAACAGTTATAGTTACAATCTTCTTGTATCTTAGCTAGAACATATTAAGTATTAGATTTAGGTTCTTTAGGATAGGACACCTTTTGGAATGTTCTTTGTAACGTGCCATTTACCTAGGCTCCAGACTTCTCTGGATTTTACTATGTGCCCTTTGTTTGATACTGTTCATGTTGGTTGTAGTTCCATCTTGTCTAGGTCATTATCCCTTATTCCTCCTGGACAATATTTGATAATCATTCCTATTGTATATAGTTTTGTATTAGGTTAGAACTTTCTTACTTAGACAAAAAGGGGGAGATGTAGTAGGTAGCTGTTCCAGCTTTGATCTGGAAGTACTACCCCCAGTGAGGCTTCCAGTAACTGTCACGCCTACCTATGACCTGCCCCTGGGGTGGGGCCAAGATGGGAACCCTTAAGACCCAAGATCTGGATGTGTCACCTCTCTTGGTTCCTGGTGATCCTGGATGCTGGATGGCAGACCGAGCAGAGTTCTCCAGAGAACACCGCTGGACCGCACTTCACCTCTCCTGGATCCTGTAACCAATCCCTTTACTTGCTGTGAGTTACCCCAAAATAAACCTCAATTTTAACTACGTGGAGTTGCCTTAATAAATCCCCCAATAAAGAATGACAGAACCAGTTTATCTTACAAAATAACTAGTTCTTCACCATTCTTGGTTTATCTCTCTTGTGTTCTGTGTTTACAAATTTAACTATTCTAGAGAATTTGTATAGAAGAATTTGTATTTCTAGAGAATTTGTATAGAAGATATTTGTTTTCCATATTCATGCATGCATCAAGATGTTTTTCCTTGGGGGCTGAACTTCTGTATTGAACTTTACTCATGGTCAATGAATATCCTGGATGCCTCCAACTGTTGACTACTATTAATACTACAAAATGAACACAAATTAACTTTGATCAATTAATATATTGGATGGTGAGATGACTGAGCACTTTTTGCCAAATCTGATGATATGTGATTAAGGTCAGGAACCCACATGATGGAAAAGACCAACTTCCTTAAGTTGTTATTTGATCTCCATATGTGCACGGGGAAAGAAAGTGTGCAAATGTGCACATACGCATGCAAAATAAACAATATATATTAAAAGCTTTAAAAAAATATACTGATATCCTAGAATCTTTGTTTCAGAAAGGAAGCCTAAACTGTAACTCAATATGCTTTAAGCTTTCTTCAAAATGGAACCTTCATCAAGAAAGGCATTTTAGATAGTAGTCCAGATGTGCATAATATAGATACATATAATATGTATTAATAACATTTGTGTGTGGATAACTTAGAGTAAATTGATTGCCATACAAACATGAGAACATGCCTTAGAATTACAGACCAAAAGCAAGAAAGCCAGATGTGGAAGTCTGCACTTGTTTGTCATCCTAGCACTTGTGAGGCAGAGACAGGCAGATCCCTGAGCAGGCAGAGAGGTGCAAATCACAACACATCAAATACCAGAATAAAGAATTAGAACGGTACTCAAACTGGGAAGGACTGTTAAAAATGAAGGAGGATGTGGATGAAGGCTGTGTGGTAAATCTACTCTTTGCTGGAACATACCACAATTTAAACTCACTTCTCTCTTTACTCCTGAACTCCTAGACTGCTGATGGTACAGACTGTAATATCTGTGCTCCTGAAACAATTATAGTCCTAAGAGATCAGTTCAGGATGTGCCTTTTCCGAAGTGCACAGTGGCGCACAGCTGCTCCACCTCTTCTCACTCCACCATGCTGTCTCCTTAACCCATTCTGCCTGAGTTAAATGCAGTTACCACGTGCTCACCTTGGACTTCTGGGTAGAGGGCCATGTAGAGCAGAGCCCAGCGCAGGGCTGTGGATGTTGTCTCTGTTCCAGCGAAGAAGAGGTCCAGGGTGCTGCAGATGAGGTTTTCTTCATTGAAACTTGTAGTAGTCTTGTCTGGGTACTAGAAAAGACAATGTGAATTTGTTTGTTCAGATTATTTGTGATTGTTTCATAACACCGGTCCTCACCTTGAAGAATGAATTGCATTAAGTCATTCAGAGTGATGCTCCCTTTGATATTCAACAGGTGACTTTGCTGATACCAGAAAGATTACTATGAATTTTCTGTATTCAATGATTCTCCAATCTGCATCTTCTTGCAAAGTCAAAACCTCACTGATTCCCTCAATAGCTCTTCATGGCAAAACATCACCTTTGCTCACTTCCTCTAGAAGCATCAGTTTGCTAATACTGCTCTTAATGTTGTTGTTCTCATACCTATACTTCATATGGTAAATGATTTGTCTCCTCTTCTGGGCATAAATATTACTCCAATGAATACTATGCCAGGAAGATGAAATAAGAGACAAGAGAGAAGATAATTCTCTCTCTCTCTCTCTCTCTCTCTCTCTCTCTCTCTCTCTCTCTCAATCTCTCTCTCGCATTTACCATTGTGCTCCAGGCAGAGGAGTCCATAATCCAGGAAGCTGAAGCTTATATGACAAATTCAATGATATGTATTTGCCAGAGGTCTACTAGGATCAAGGCCTTACATGTTACAGCATGGCTTTAATCCAAGATGTTCCCCCACAGGCTCATGTATTAAATACTTGGTTCCTTACACTGATAGCATTTGGGGAAGTTCCTAGAAATAGGGATATAGCATCTAGCTGAAGGAACTTGATGCCTGTAGGGAGGGATGGTAACTCTTACACCAAACCCATGGTTCCTTCTTTGCTTGCTACTTCCTGCTGCCCGGTGATGTGAAAGCCTCCACCATACCCTTCTGCCCCATGAGCTGAGCTGCTTTGCTATTCACCATGATGAACTGAAACGTCCTAAAACTTGACCAGAATACATTTTTGCATTATTCAGTTGTTGCTGCCACATATTGTTATCACAATGACGCAAAGTTAACTAATATGTTCCCTCAGTGTCTTCTTGCCTTGATTTATTATTGAATAGTGCTGATATGGAGTCCAGGGAAAGGTAAGTGTCCCACCTTCATATGAAGTTAAACTCTACCATTTACTTATCTGAAGTTTGTCTGTTGCAGTGGGGTCTGAGTTGGGAAGGGTAACCAGCTCTGGACCAACTCATAACAAAATAAAGCTCTGAAATTTAACCACTATTTTTATTTTGTGTGTATTTCCTTCATATATGGGAAAAGGAACAAGGAGAGGAATAAGAAAGAATCTGGGAATCACCAGGACCTCAAGCCAAATGGTAGTAAACCCTTTATTTCTAAAGACCTCAACAACACAAGGTTATGTTACCATGCATTTACAAATTATTACTCCTATGTTTTACTTCCAAGGGTGTGTTAAGTAATGATCTACAAAGCTCTTCATATTTTCATCCTTGCAACCATGGCATGTTACCCAATGTCCAAAAAATAGATTGTGTAGATATGACTAATTTCAGGAGGAAAGATTATCCTGAGCTATCCTTATGAGAGGGACCTCTAGGGTTAGAACAGGAGAAATGAGATGTAAAGGGATCAGAAAGTACAGAGATGTTGCAATATTGACATTAAAGACGGAGCAGGGAGCTATAGAAACAAACATCAATGTTCCCTAGGAGATTGGAGACACAGGCAATGAATTTTCTAGTGTCTCCCAAAGTAGCTTGCCTGGATAGCAGGATTACAGAGATGATCTAGAACTATGAGAAGATAAATCTCTGCTATGCTAAACCCTCCTTTGTGGTAGCCTGCTGCTGACTCAATTGGAAGCTATTCTACACCACTCTTTCTGAAAGAAGACACAGACAGCATCTTCCCCACCTTTGTCATTTCCTTGAGGAAAGCATCAATGAAGTCTCTTGGCTCATCAGGGTTCCAGTCTTTGCGGTGATTGTCAACTATATCAGAAACATGTGATTTCAGTTTTCCCCAGGTAGCTATTATTCTTTGGTGTTGTCCGGGAAGATGTTTCATTATCCATGGGAAGATGTTATAGAACTAATTAGGGAGAAGAACATGATCATGGAGACAACATAAAGTCACTTTCTGTTTCAAGACAGTCTTGACTTTCCCTCTTTATCCCCTACACTGGAACTGTGGGAACATCTGGAATGCTGTTTTTCCTTATAACCACTGGTAGGCATTTCAACACTCCATGCAAAACACACCAGCTTCAGACTACTTTGCACTGGTCCAACTGTTTCCACTCTAGGACACACATTGGCATAGCATTTAGTAGTTGTCCCAATTCTGTTCCTCATGTCATCAAGACACTGAAGGGCCAAAGGATGAAGGTGACAGGAAGTGAGATCAGCTGGGAAGCATATAAGGGGAGATAGCCACACCTGCAGTGGCTACAAATTGAGCTTATCAACTGAAATTAACACTGGAATTTGATATTCCTGAGACTGAGATCATGGTCTGGGTCAAATTATGGAGTTAACCTCTTGTGGTTCATTGCTGTAGAATCCAGGAACACCGACATTCCAGGGGTTTGCGTGACATGTAGAGGGGCATTTCTGCATGATGATCAGTACTCAGGGGCCCTGAATATGTGAAGGCAGGTCTCTTGATTCCCACACTCCCAAAACACTTGGGATATACCTCTACCTGTGAGTCTCACCAGGGGTTTTAATGTAGGAAGTCTTGATGGTATAAGATGTGCCCTGATCACAAAATGCAAAGTTAATTACAGTCTGCAGAGGCCGCTGTTACCCACAGAAGGAAAAGAGCCTCTGTGAAGACAATTCTGAAGACAGGAGATGCTTGCTCCAGCACAGACTCAGCAACAGCATAAACCAAAGGCAAGACAAGAGTCCATAGACTCACCTCACCTCCTCCATACATGTAACAAGCAGTCTCCAATTTTTGATGACTCAGAACACACCTGAGTCAGTTGCTTTTTTTTTTTTTTTTTTTATTGCTCTCTTTTGTCTCCGTTTTTTCTTCATATTTGCAAGATTTTTAAGTGGACATTATTATTATTATTATTATTATTATTATTACTAATTTTGGATTTTATTTCCCTTCATGAATTCATCTAATGATATTTATCTTGTTTTCATTTGTAGACAATAAGAGTTCTCTTTCATAAATTATTTTTTATAACCCCCGTGCATTTGTATAAACCCCTTGCATTTAGTAATATTTTGACTTTATTGACTTTTAAAAATAATACTTTTATATTTTACTTATTTTCTTACATTTGATTTTATTTTTCAACTACTGAGCAATTTTTTTAATTGCCCTCCCCCCAATCTCTCATATTTTTTTCTCTTTTCCTTTATAACACTTCTCTCCACTCACTTGTTATTGAACCTTGCTTTTCTTCTTTTTCTCCCTTTTCTGGTCTCCTCCCTTTATCTCACTTATTTATGTTTCCACAGGTACCTTAAATAATTTTGTTTTTATAGCAAATTGCACAGCACCCTTCACATTATCATTTCGACAGACACATGTTGGTGAACAATCAATAATTTTAAGTGTGTTTTTATATCTGTACAGTTTAACATTGCTGCTAGAGCAGTTTCTTTCCACTTGCAAAGTGACACTAGCTTTCAAGAACAGGCTGCCCAATATGAAGATCACTGCAAAGAATCCAGAACAGACATCCCGATCAATAGATGCATACAGTAAAACAAATGTAAGAAATGAAAAGGGTGAGATAATGCCTCTAAAAATCATAACTCAATTCAAAGACCTTGAAATATGTCAAATATTGGGTGCCCAAGTATTTTCTGGTCAAAATGATCAGAGACTGATGGAGATGCAAACAGGCGGAGGAATCCAGTATGGGCTCTCGAGGTGAAGGTCAGCCAAGCAGAGGAAACAGGGGAAAGGAGGAGAGAGGTAGCATAAAGATGGAAACTGGGCAGAATAGGAGAAAATACAGCAAAGAAATGGAGAGTTTATAAAAACAAACAACAAACAAATAGAAATGTTGGAATTGTAAAGTTGAATAGAAAACAAGACAAAACAAAACAGAAAATAAAAACAAAAAACCTCATCAGAAAACAACAACAGTCTCCACCAAAGAGAAGATCCAGAAGGGAGAACACTGCTGATGAAAAGCTACATTCCAACAGCAGTAACTAAAAATGTAAATAATGACCACAGCCAGAATGTGGAAGAACCATGATATGATCAAGAGACTAAGCCCAAGAATGTGCAGGACTTTATTCAAAAGCTGAGATAAAAAGTAAAGGGATGGAGGATGAATTCAATGGTATTACAGCAGAACGTTTCCCAAGTCAAAGAAACAAAAAGACACTCAAATACAAGAGTCATTGAGATCCCAAAATAAACATGACCAAATAAGAACATCTCCATGGGAAAAGCAAACTGTAAAGGAAAGAAGCAATATTTAAAGTTGTAAAGGGTTCATCCCAGGGGATGGCTCGTTTAGTAAAGGTGTTGGCTGCACAAGCCTGGCACCCACACCCACATGCACACCTCCCAACACACACGTAATTAAACTAAATCTTCCCTCTGACATGCAAGGACTCAAATGACCACCAAGACAACACTGAAGAAGATGCTTAATTGAGTGCTGCACACAGAGAAGGAAGAAAGATGAGGCTCAATCATGAGAACACAGGAAAGAATAAATTTAATGAGAACAGCTGAATAAAGAAGAGCTAGGAAGGAATCCATCATGTCTAACACAGTAAACAAGCAAATCCTTAACACTAATCAAGGGAGAGCAAAAACCAAATAATCCAAGCGACCAGGAAAAAAAAAAACTGACAGAATTACTGTAACTAGTTAACCTCTCTCCATGATAACCTTATCCGTGAAGCAAACAGAAACTGGAAACAAGCTGGACTAACTATTCTGATGTTAAATCAAAATTAGCTAAAAGAGATAAAGAAGGCCATTATACTTCCATAAAGGGAACAATTCGTCAATTAGAATAATTGCAAATATTTATGCACCAAAATTTGGGACTCTCATTTCGTAAAACAAACAACAAGGAATACAAAGTCCAGACAGATTCTCATGCAATAACTGTGGTAACGTCAGCACTCTACTCCCATTCCTGCAGAGGACATCCCAAGTAAAAACCAACAGAGAAATTTCAGCGCTAAACTGCACCATAGATCTAATGGACTTAACAGACATCTGGAGAGGATTCTTTCCATCCAAATGAAACAAAATATTTTCTTCCTAGCTGCACCTGAAATTTTCTCTAAAATAAAGACTCAAGTCTTGCTAAATACAAAAGAATGAAATATTGTTATATCCAAATAGACCATAGTGTAATGAAACTTAAAATCAATAGCAAGGAACACTACAGAAACTACATTGCTGAGGGCCGTGGGAATATACAGCAGGTGATGACTAGTATTTAACAGGCTGACCCACCAGATGGGAATCCCCACTTGACAAAGTCCTGGAATTACTGATTGTAAATGACCAGTTGCTCCTGTCTGTAATTTCTCTCATGTGCCAATACATTTCTTTCCTAAGAACTGCTATGGGTATTTTTCCACTGCTTGTATGTTTATTTGATGAAAATATTCCATCTTTGGACACACTTATAGTTGTGGATGGCCTGGAAGATGATTTCTGCTTAAGCTGTATAATTCTGATGAATAGAAATAATATTAGAGTATTTCTTAACTGTCACAGGAAAATAACAGTATTCTCAGTCACAAAGACAGCTAATTTTAGACTTCAGATCAAATTCAAAACAGACTGAGCTGCCCCTGCAGAAAATACACAAGGACAAGTTCCGAAGTGTCTGTTAAACCAATGTCAGACACAAAGCAACCTTAGTAGATATAATTCTCTCAGTAGTTGGCTTTCTGCACATACTCCCAGTTTACGTTACAGGGTCAAGGTTCAGCCAACTGTTACTGTTAAGTCCCAAATTTCAAGTCACTTTTGTTCTGTCTGTGAAAGAACTACATGTACGGCCAAGTGTTACTCACTGGCCAGTCAATGTGACCTACCTAGCCTGTGAGAAACTCTGTGACTTATCATGTTGTATGAGAATGGGTCGAACCCTGAAAATATAACATATATTTGTCCAGAGTTTGGCTGTTGAAAAGTAGTGAATGGGAAAGTGGTGTGTGTATGTGTGCGTGTGTGTGTGTGTGTGTGTGTGTGTGTGTGTGTGCTGAAAAGAAGATGTAGCTGAGTATGCAGAAGGAGTAATGTGAGAGTGAATGAATGAGAGAATGAATGAGTAAAGAATGAATAAATGATGTAACATGGAGAGGAATGTAGCAGAGTAGAGAGAAGAAATGTGTACAGAAGACAGATGTGAAGCTATGTAAAAAAAAAGATGTCATGGAAAATGAAGCTGTATAGAAAAGTGATGTAAATATGCAAAATAGGTATGTGGGCTGTGTGGAGAATGTTTGGAGAATGTAACAATGTGGAATTATCTATGTAGAGAAAGAGAGATTTTCAGAGAGGATTTTTTCAAGATATAGTAAAAGAGAAGAGTTACCATCAGAAAGGATGTGTTTCCTTATTTTTCCCCTCAGATAGAAAAAGTCTAGCCTTCACAGCATTCATGTTTTTTTTTTTTTTTTTTTTGGTTTTTTCGAGACAGGGTTTTTCTGTGTAGCTTTGTGCCTTTCCTAGGACTCACTTGGTAGCCCAGGCTGACCTCGAATTCACAGAGATCCACCTGCCTCTGCCTCCCGAGTGCTGGGATTAAAGGCGTGCGCCACCACCGCCCGGCGCATTCATGATTTTTTTTCACACCCTGGTGGTGACTGGAGGCTGGTCCCTCCAGTTACTGAGAATACACAAATATATAGAGACTGAAAAATAAATTCTTGAATAACAGTGGCTCATTGAAAAAACTTGGAGAAAAATGCCAAGCTCCTAGAACCAAATAAAGATGAAAGCTCAACCTACCAGACATTTCAGAGCTAGCTAAGGCCAATTCTAAGACAAACATTTATATAGGGATAAGCATAGGGACATAGAGCCCAGCAACATGGGGGTAAAGATTGAATCCCAAAGGGTTACATCTAAGGCATTACAATATAGACAGCTTCAAGTGAATGGACATGTAAATAGTGGAACCAGTTTTTAATGTTTACTTACCTTTTTTTTTTTCAGTTTCATCTTAAATGTTTTTTTTATAATTTATTTTATTTTATTTTACAATATAATTCAACTTTACATATCAGTCATAGATCACCCCATTACCCCTCCTGCCACCCCGCCCCCCTCTCCCCGGCCCACCCCCCATTTCCATCTCCTCCAGGGCAAAGGCTCCCCCAAGGATTGAGATCAACCTGGTGGACTCAGCCCAGGCAGGTCTAGTCCCCTCCTCCCAGGCTGAGCCAAGGGTCTCTACTAAGCCCCAGGTTTCAAACAGCCAATTCATGCACTGAGCACAGGACCCGGTCCAACTGCCTGGATGCCTCCTAAACAGATCAAGCCAATCAACTGTCTCACCCATTCAGAGGGCCTGATCCAGTTGGGGGCCCCTCAGCCATTGGTTCACAGTTCATGTGTTTCCGTTGTTGGGACCAGGGATGGATGGAATACAGGGACAAGTGGCCAAACAAATGTTTACTTACCTTTTATGTCTATATGAAAATATAAGAAAAATGAGTGGATACGGCAACATGAACATTTAAAATATTCACAACAATGTTATTAATAAAAACTTTAACTTAGAAACAACTAAATTTCTAACCATTGGGAAAAGATTAATGAACAATGACAAAAGGTTAATAAAGAGAAGCATTTTACACAGGAGGAGAGCTAGAAAGTATACTTGGGATATGCATGTAAGATATAAGGAGAGAGGTATGAGAGAGAGAGGGGCAAAATCAACAATAATATCTCCATACTTTAAAAAAGAGCAGCATTTGGACATGCATAAAGATCACATAAATGTTGGTACTTCATTAAAATATTAGAAACACTTTGTACACAGTAAGTATTCTTATCAAAAACTTCCAAATCAACAGATCAGTTTGTATCAAACTCAACTCAACTTGAAGACATTATATTTAACTTCAAAAAGTTCCGAGAATTAAAAGAAAGAAACTACCTGTACTTGAATTAGCCCCAGCCCAAGTTTTTCCCAAAATAAAGGAAGCCAGAATGCTTACATGGACCATCAGTGAGGAACCCAAACACATGGCCTCATTCAGTAACCTCAGCAGCTCCTGGAACTGACTGTCATGGTACTCAAAACGTTCGCCAAAAGTGATGGAGCAAATGATATTGGAAACAGCACTGTTGATCTTGAAGTGGGGGTCAAAAGGTTGTCCTGGAGGTGGACAAAGAAAAAGATGCATCTTTCAAAGATATTGGTTTCTTAATTCCATATAACAGAGAACCATGTAAGAGGCTCTGGGTATAGCTTGCTGTGGGGTTTAACATACACCAAAGAATCTGTCAGTATCTGGGAAGTCAGACTGATGACCAGGCCTTAAGTGCAGTCCTGTGTCTAGTGACCATTTGTTTGCTTAGCTGCATAACTCCTGGGGCACGGTCATAGCTACATGTTCACTGCACAATCCTGAGTGCTCAGCACAGTGCAGGGCCTAGGACAAACTTAGATAGACACTTAGGAAGAATCTATTCAGTGAATGAAAGGGCCACAGCCTCTAACACCTGCCCATGAGATGCCCACCTCCCTCCTCTCCTATGGCCTCCACAAGGTGTTGGGCTTCCTCCTGGATGCGCTGTTCTAAGCTCTTCTTTCCCAATCCAAAGTTCCTTAGTGTCATCAGGGCGAACCTTCTTTGTTCCTTCCATGTCTGGCCATTGGAGAAGATCAACCCTGGAAAGAAGAGATTCAGTGTTATGATATTGTGATTCTGATCTACAATTACCTAAGAAACTGGCCGGGCATGGGTATGATGGAAGGAGAAGGGCTAATAAGGGGCTTAACAGCTGTCTAGGCAGAATATCACAAAGCAAGGAGCATAATGGCTAGCATCTCCTGGTGGTTTGCAACATCACACAGTTTTGTCAGTATTTCTAATATATACTTTAATTTAGTACTCTTAGAAAATCCAAAGGCTTATTGCTGTGGGATGTCCTGTATGTTGTGAATAAATAAAACTCTGATTGGCCAGTGGCCAGGCAGGAAGGATAGGGTAGGTGGGGCAAGGAGGAGAAGAATTCTGGGAGGTGGAAGGCTGAGGCAGAGAGACGCTGCCAGCCAGCTGCCGCCATGACAAGCAGGATGTAAAGTACCAGTAAGCCACAAGCCACGTGGCAACTTATAGACTAATAGAAATGGGTTCATTTAAGATATAAGAACAGCTATCAAGAAACCTGAGCCATTAGGCCAAACAGTTTAAATAATACAAGCATCTCTGTGTTCATTTTATAAGTGGGCTGTTGGACTGCCGGGACTTGGCGGGACCAGGAGAGAAAACTCCAGCTACAGCTTATTACCAGAATATTCCAGATCTATTACAATGGATAGAGAAATTAGATAAAAGGATAAAGTAAAATTTTTAAGGGAACATGGTTACTAGGTAGCTAATGAAATGATCAAATTCAAGTCTCCCCAGAACCAATGCATCTATACTTTATATTCAGTGTGCCCACATTTTTGTAAATATATATTACACACACACACACACACACACACACACACACACACACACACAGTATAATATAGATATATCTTTTTATCTATGTTAAACTAAATGCCAAGAACCAATCTTGGTACCACAATCTGTATTAGCTGGGGTTCTCTAAAGTGGGTGGTTCTCAATCTTCCTAATGCTGCAACCCTTTAATACATTTCTCATGTTGTAATGACCCCCAACCATAAAATTATTTTTGTCCTTGTTCACAACTGTAGTTTGGATACTGTTATGAATTACAATATAAATGTCTCATATTTTCAATGGTCTTAGATGACCCTTGTGAAGGTCATTCCATCCCCCAAGAGGGTTGTTACCCACAGGTTGAGAACCTTTACTCTAAAGGACTAGCAATGATAGAATGAATCTAGAGATATTAAAGGGATATTTATTAGAATGGGTTATAAGCTAGTACAAAAGTGACTGCTTCCTAATAGAAAGGCCAATAATGCTATGATTGTTCAATCCATGAGGTTAGATGTCTCAGCTAGTCTTCCATATTCATTGGACTCCTAAAGTAGTAGATTCTAATACCCATGAAGGAATTCTTCATCAGCAGGATAGCTGAACTTGCCAGTGAGAGTGAAGGCAAGAAAGCAAAAAGCAAAAGTTCCCTTTTTCCATGTCCTTTTACGTGGGCTGCCACAGTAGGTGTGGCCCAAACTTAGAGTGGGTCTTCTGATCTCAAATGATCCAGATTTAGGATGGGTCTTCTCACCTCAAATAACCCAATAAAGCAAAATTCTCCATGCCAAGTTGCTAGGACTTTAGTTGATTCCAAATGCAGCTAAGTTGACAACCAAGGTTAGCCATCAAACTCCTGGTGGAGTTCTCTCAGCATCCTGGCATCTAGATCATAGAGTCGTGTTGGTTTCCCTCTGGCATGCCTGGACTTGCATTGATAAGGCTTCAATGCCATCACCCTTGTCTAATCCACAGTCTAGTGTTGCAACTTGAGTGTGTAAGTTCCCACCTTTCATATTGAAAACAGGTTTCCTAATGGCTTTTCTCTAGTCTCTACCTGATATCCTAAGATCTCCTCTGCTCAAAACCACTCAGAAGTTTTCCTGGCTGTTAGAATAAAAATCAACATTTAGCAAACATTGCTTGTGCTCTTGTGATCAAGGTCATAAGTATCAAGTGCACTTAATTATGTTCTTTAAATACCATGCTTGCAACACTGGATGTCTTTCAGTTCCTCAACACCTCGCTCCTTCTTGTCCTTTCAAGGATATTTTATTCCCTTGACTAATTATTTTTTAGATGTCATTTACTCAGAGAAGCTTTTCCAGAATCCTTAGACAATGTTAGGCATCTCTGATAAAACCTTTCTTTATTGATACCATTCTACTATTTAAATCCCTGTAATTAACTTATATTGTCCTGACTGGTTTTATGTCAATGTGACACAAGCTAAATTCATTCAAGAGAGGGAGCCTCAGTTGATAACATGCCTCCATAATATAGTGCTATAAACACATCTGTAGGGCATTTTCTTAATTAGTGTTTGGTGTGGGAGGGTCCACCCCATGTGGGTGGTGCCAACCCTGGGCTTTTAGTCCTGGATTCTATAAGAAAGCAGGCTGAATAAGTCATGAGGAGCAAGACAGTAAGTATTCCTCCCTGGCCTCTGCATCAGCTCCTGCCTCCAAATTCTTGCCCTGAATTTCTGTCCTGACTTCCTTTGATGATGAACAGTGATATGGAAGCATAAGCCAAATAAACCTTTTCTTCCCCAAGTTTCTTTGGCCATGGTATGTCATCACAGCAGTAGTAACTCTAAGACCTATGTCTAGCACTTAGCTTCTTATAGCACACAACACAGTGAATTGATGTAGAATTATTTCAGAGTAATTAGAAAGCATCTAAAATGCTGTTTTGTTGGATTAATAGATTTTAGATTCTGTTTTCAACTTATGACTTTATTTGATGATGATATAAAGTATTCATACTAATAAATTATAGCATTAGCTAGGAGCTTAGAAAACCTCATGATTTTAATGATAGAGTACAAGCAGCTATAAGTAAGATGTAGTAGAAAGAGAAGCTGACTTACATCCATTTTCCTAGGGTTAGAGTGGGAAAATGGTTGTGTTTGGGGCTGTGTGTCTGGCTGTGTTTGGTACTGTGGTTACTTCATATCAAAGCATCTATAGTTAGTTTTACTAAACATGTGGTTTCACTCAGTCTCTACTAGGACACACTAAAAATCATCTTATGGGTGCTTTCATTCAAGAAATATGGTATCCAGCTCCCATTAATGATGGCATTTCATGAAGGGATTGGCTTATGGGAGTGTTGGATAAATAAGGCATATAGGTGCCTTTTATATAGCATAAAAATTACAATACATATCTTACAACACATAAAAGACTTACCATTTTCATTAAAGATATGTTTTTGTATAGGAAACTTAGGGCGACTCATAAAGTTTTCATCCAGGTGAGTAAAGGCTTCTTTGATTAAGGGCAGGCTGCTTATAAGCACTGAAGACATGATTCCAAAATCCAGACTGATAACATTCCCATACTTCTTCACAAGCTGAAAGATATTTCAATGGTTAGAGGTGAGTGTGCTCATACGTGTGTGTCCAGGGATGGTAAGCATATGTGCAGCAAATGGTAATCATATTGACAAGTCCTCATTTCCTTGTGAATGATGACCCTTGTGAATGGTTTGTGGAAATGGTTTTGATTTTCTTTTCTTTGCTACTGCACTAAACTCACAGTCACAGCAAGAATGGAATTTACCTATACAAATTCATTAACATGAATCACTGAGTGGATGGTGTTATAGTGTGTATCCCTAGAAGAAGGCTTGAGGACATAAATTTGAATAAATAAGCAAATTCTTTAACTCCAGCATTCTGCAGTCTAGGGAAGGCAGAGAACACTGTGTATGCCACCTGCCAAAGACCAAGGTATGTCTGTGCAAGTCTGCTGTAACATGCACAGAATAAGAAAAAAATATTTTTACATCGATTGATTTATTGACTGTGTGTATGTGTCTCCTCTGTGTGTGATTGTGTGTATGTGTATGTGTCTCGTGTGTGTGTGTGTGTGTGTGTGTGTGTGTGTGTGTGTTTGTGTGTAATGGGTGGTGTTGTTCATGTGGAGGTCAGTGTACAATTTTCAGGAGTCTCTTCTCTCCTCTCACTGTGTGAGTCCAGGTGATCAAATTCAGATTACCAAGTTTTCCAGCAAGTGCCCTTATCCACTGAGCTATCTCTCTGGCTTGCAAGCATGGAATTCACTGTAAATAAAAATATCTTTTAATGGTTTGCTTGCATAAATAACTATGATAGCAGAAGCAATAGCAAAATAACTGTGGCTATTTAAATAACAGAATGTGATTTAGAGGAGGGCTCTGGTAATGGAAACAACAGAAAGACGGAGAAGCAGAGCCCAGAGACAGTGCAGATGGGTCATGCAGCATTCAGGTCATAAAATTCTTGCCTAAAATGCAAAAATCCAAGTGTGTTCTCAGGAGTCTGATCCGATAAGATGTTAAAGATGAATAAAAGGAAAAGAAAGAGAATGGAATGAGCATCAACTCATTTAAGTCATCCTAACAGTGACTTGGAATTTATTAAGTAATTTTCTACATACAACGATCATAGAAGGTATACTTAGGACTATTGTATGTTGGGGTCCCATTGTTACAGCTAGCTTGAAGTACATGCTAATATCTAACTTGTGTATCACATGCCCACTTCAGTATGATAAGACTTTCTCTTGTTTGAGTAACATCCCTATAATAATTCTGTGAACTACTACAGAGAAAGCTAAGAAACTATGAGTTGGAGGGAAGTACAGTTCACACATGTTCAACAAGCAGCCCAGCTTCTTCACTGCCTCATCCTGTTTTAAATGATGCCATTTTAATTGATTTAAAATATCTCATCCCTTTACTACACTAGACATTTGTTAAACATTCCTTCGAAGCACCGCACAATTGATTTCACTTTCTATTCAAAGGCTAGGCCCAGAGCTGCCTGTCCATCTAGATTTCATATGATATTGCAACTGATTACCAGAATCCATAGAACTCATTTGACCATAGACTGTTCTGTGTTGTGCCTGTCATGCTAAGTCTGGGAATAAATATCTCTAGTTATCAAATGTCATTTTTCTTCTGCATAGGATTTGTGAAAACAGTAAGTGTTGAGTCAAATCATGTAGGTTCAAGCCCTTGTTTTGTTATTATCCCACTGAACAACATGGGGGCATCAGATCACCCCTTTCCTCAACAGGTTTACTCAGTGGAAAATGGAATGCTAGTAGATGACTGCTAACGTGACTCCATGTGTGCTTATCATGGAGTCTGAATGAAGGGGAGCATAAAACCCAAAGGGAAAGCCATAGGTCAGCTTGTGAGGATTGTTTCCTAATAGCAAGAATTAAAATTTAATTTGCCTAAATTGTATCATTTAATTCTATTTGTTTACACCCAGATATCAAAATGTAAACCCATAGAAAATACAAAATTAAGAAATGAAATATTACTCGGCTGGCATGATGTTCCCAGCCTCAGTGTCACCATTTCCTATTGCTGCATCAAGGGACACATCACCCAACCTCATATGACAGTGTAACAAGACACAGATCGAATATTTTAATGCTGACAAGATAAAATAAAAGCATGTCTTTTTATTCTTGCAACTTATAACAGCATTTGCCAGAAGCAAAACTCCAGAGTTTACTCTCTTTTGCCAAAATACAAGAAAACTGAGGTTCAACGGGCCAGAGATCTCTTTAACTTTCTGCTTCTATGTCCTGGAGTCGAACATCATCAATATGGGACCCTACAAGGGGCTGCCATGGTGGGGTTCATGGATGCCATCTTGTCACTTGCTGTACCTATGTGTCCATCCTGGGTTGAGTCTATGAGCTGAATTGTGACTTCTACCACTGAACTGCTATACAGAGAATTCCCACAGAAGCCTGAGAGAGAATTCTGGCTCACACCCTTCGTTTGCAGTAATAAGGACATCCCTTCCCTATGGGACACTTATGGGATGATCACTGACATTTATCCTCCTGTAGTGAGGTGCAGCTGCATTATACTGATGGGGCCATGCAATTTGCAGCTATCTTCCTTCTTACCAGCCCGTGCTGCTGAGACTGAGGAGTCAGCAGTGCTGAACACAAACTGGGGCTACTCAGATCAATATACAAAGTCTTAAATTTCAGTTTGAATCGCCAATCACAAGAGTGAGTTCTCAGAGCTTCAAAAGCTCGGCAAGTAAAATATGGCCCTAGTGTGTGCATCAGTCTTACAGTACACCACACAAAACGTCCATCTGACATTACTTAGTTCATTCACTAAGACTCAAGAGAATCTCAATTTTATTGAGATGGCACAGATGTTGGAAAGATGGGAGACATAAATATTTCAGAGTAGTTATTACAAAATTATTCCAAATAGTGGGAAATCTTAACAGGGATATGAAAGACACAGGTAAGAAGAAAAGGGGTAAATTCGAGGACAGACAGCCGCAGTGGTCAAAGTGGAGATCTGAACAGAAAGCTTGGCAGAGAAGTAATGTGAGAACAAGCCTGGGCAGTGCAGAGATGAGAAGCAGCTCTACCATGCACAGCACAGAGAAAGCAGACGGCAAACAGCAAGATCCAGCACCACAGATGTCACAGCTGCGCACCAATGTCCTGAAAAGCAGGATAAAGAAAATGTAGATGAGAGCATACTTGAAGGCAAAATACAAACCTTCCATGAAGACCCCAATAGCATAAAGCCACAAGTAAAGCAAAACCACCACAATCAATATGGAAACGGAAAACAAAATCTCTTCAAAGCAGAGAGACAAAACAACAACAACAAACTTTAATACTTATGGTGAAACCACAAAGGCCAGCAAGGGAACAGGAGAAGGACATTAAGTGCAGCAGATTGTCAACCGAGTGTCCTAAATCAGGGGAAAGACAGTGTGGAAATGGAGGGGAAAGGCGTTCTGGGGTGGGGCAAAGCTAAGACATTTCCTTCTGCTATAGCCTCCTCTGGAGGAATGGAAAAAGAAAGTGCTTGAGGTCAGAAAGGTAACCGTGAACTTAAAAGGTCAGAAAAAAAAGACAGTAATGGAGGAGGAGTAAGGGGCAAAGACAACAGACTCCTCTGCTTTTGAGTTCCAGCTGCACTGGACACTGAAGAGCAGGTCAGTGTCTGATGTGGGTCTCGGTGTGTGGGGACAACACCTGAGCAGTGTGTCCTAGAGGGGAGAAGGCTCCTCCATGTTTGCAGTCGCTTCACTTCACATGGAAAAGGTGTTAGCAAAGTCTCAGGAGCTGCATGTGCTTCTTGAATAACACAGAGCAGTGGCTAGGAGGACGATAAAAGAGAGAGAGAGAGAAGGTGAATAAAAAAAGCATCAACTCGGAAAGTGTCCAAGAAGCTCAAGGGAAGATAGGAAACCAAGAATGAAAACAGAGCAAATAGACAAACCACAAAGCAATGGAACACTGGATTTAAATGCTTATATAGAAACTGTAAACAGAGGTGCTCTATCTTCCCCAATTAATGATGAGACTTGAATAATAAAAAAATAGCTCAAGTATATGTTGTCCAGATGAATGCATTTCTAGTATTATAAGTAGTTAAAAATAAAAGGACTAAAAAGTATATGCCTTTCACATACTGACCAAAAGGGAACTTGCAGGGTGTAAGAGATCAGAGAAAAATTAGGCAAAACAAATTTACTCTGGATAAAGAGGGACATTACATGGTCATATGGATAAGTCATCAAACAACCTGCCAATCTTAAATGTGTACTATGTGCACAGAACAGACTTTCCAATTTAATGAAGGAGAGCTCCAGAACTGAGTGGAGAAGGGGACACTCTCCCAGTGGAGCTGAAGACTTGATTGTGGCTTTCTTACATCAGTAGGTGAGCAGTCAGTAATGATGTAGAAAAAAATAAGGCTCAATAAGAGAGAGCTAACATCTATACAGAACTCTAGTCAAGAGGAGTAGAACACACACACACACACACACACACACACACACACCACACACACACACACACACACACACACATTTTTTATTTTAACTGCAGAGTCGCAGGGGTTTTACATACATTTCTTTAAGCGCCAGGGCGTATATCTCTATCATAATTTACTATTAGGTCATCAAACAGACCCTGGCATATTTAAAGAATTCAAATCATACAGTGTGTTCTCTGACCACAATGGAATCACCCTGGAAGTATGTCAAGGTTAAGAAATCCTCCAATTATTTGGAAGTTGAGCTGCGGGGTTTTTGTTGTTGTGGTGGTGATGGTGGTGGTGGTGGTGATTGTTGTGGTTGTTTGGTTGGTTGGTTTTGGTGTTTGGAGACAGGGTTTCAGTCTGTAGCCATAGCTGTCTAAGAACTGGCTTTGTATACCAGGCGGGCCTCGAACTCACAAAGATCCACCTGCCTCTGTCTCCTGGGTGCAGGGATTCACAGCCTGCGCCAGCACTGGCCTGCTGAGCTGAGTATTTCTTAAATGAGCACTCACAGAAGCTAACTCTTTGACCTGGGGTTAGCACTGTGAGCATGAGTCTTAGAGCCCCGCCCACCCCAACCCAGTCCCGGAAGTCGCAGATTCAGCAGTTCAGGATTAGGTCAGGACAGAGCCAGGCACCTTCGTCCCTTCCTACCTTTTGGACCGCCAGGTGGGGCTGCTTAACGTCCATCTGGAATATGTTGCCCACGAAGGGCAGGCGTCGCGGCCCTGGAGGGAAGTTCTTGGGGCGCCGGCTTCTGAGGTAGTCAGCCACAAACAAGAAGATGACAGCAGCCAGCAGCAGAGTCCGGAAATGGAGCGCTGTCCAGATGGCGGCCACCAGGGAGCCCGCGGCGGCGAGCATGGCTGGTATTCGAGCGGACTCCAGAGGACTGAGGGTCTGAGCTGAGGCTCAGGGCTCCTAGACTTAAAGGTCTCGGCTAAATATATTCCTGTCCCCTCTCCACCACACCCCTCCGTTTCCCTCTGATGCCCTTTGATCCAGACAGCACAGACACCCTGTCCTCACAGCCCCACCCCTCCCTCTCTAAACAGAGGTCTTAGCCACTCCTTCCGGTTACCCCAGGACCCAACCCACAAGAGGAAGCTCAGAGCTCTCTGCCCTGCCCCTTCATAAGCTTAACTACATAAACTTCAAACTTCAGTTACATTAGGAACTAAGAAGAATTTGGATTTAATTTGGTAATCATAACTTACACTTACTTATAAACTACTTTGGCACTATGTACATGATAGAAAACCTAAGCACCTGTAGGCAGCATGTAGATGCACATAGCCTTAACGGAAGGTAGATTCTTGGTTGTCCAATCTGATTTTGTAGCTTCTATATAGATCTGTAACTTGCCAGTTTTAAAGTTGCACCATTTAGCCTGTTGTTGTTGTTTTCTTTTTCTTTTCTCTTTTGAGCTTTAAGCAATTACTAATTGCAAGTTTATACTCAAAGTTGTGAGATAATATTAAGCAGAAACTTGATTTTTAAAGACCCAGAACTCAGCCTGAGCAGTGATGAGGCTTTAAGCAGTTTGAGCAGTCAGTAACAGCTTGGTTTTAAAATAATGTTTTTTCCTTTACTTTAAATGGGATGAGATTAGAACTTTGAAATACTTAGGTTTTGAATGGGACCATTTGTTGGGATTCTATCTCCCTTCTGAAATCCTAATCGTGAAAAGAAAAATTTTAAAATCAAAAGATTTTTGAAAAGAACTATGTCCTTTTTACATGTATTACAGCTCAGTAAGAGTCTTACCATTTTCATTTATATATTAAGAATGTTTTTGGAAACAATTCATTTTAATAAAGATTTTAAAAATACATTTCTAAGAGGCATTTTGATTAACATAAAGCATTTTATGCCATTTAATTCTTATTTTTTCCACGACTACTATCTAATTGAAATAAAATTTTAATCAATTTTTTTTTTCATTAGAATCTGTTTGGAAGAAAATCTTTGTCAAAATCTATGTGTATAATGAAACATTAGCCCTATAATTCTGGTGAATAGTGTTTTATACAAACAATATTTTAGGGGTTTTATAAAACACTTACTAGACCCCCAAATACCTTTTTAATAAGTTTTTAAGAACTTTAGCCTAGCTCTATGAGGCAGTATATATCTATCAAGCCTTTTAATAAATAACCAAAACCTTCACATTTATAAATATATACTTGTGAATTTTAATTTAGCATCCTACATATATGTATGTATATGTATATATACATATATAGTATATATGTGATTATATATCCACACAAATATCTATCAGTACCCAATGCAAATAAATAAAAAAATTAAAGTGGTCACAAGATTTATCATTGAGCTTTTATGTGGGACACAAGACAGCATGTGGAAACAATTATCAGAGACCACCTAGACACAGTTACATGCAATCCAGCTGTGCCCAGTATAATAACTAAGTAGAAAGCTTATATATCCCTATCTCTTTATGGTATGAAGAAGGCTGAGTAAAATGATCAAAAGGTCAAGTTTATCATGTGGACTTAAGGTAACATCCTTTTCTATTATTAAAGCTAACCATCTGAGGATGAAATGTCATTACAGATAAAACTACCACACTCAAAGTTATTGAGGTTTAAAAAATTCTCTTTTAATTTGTAGCAAGACTAAACTACATTTCCCATGCCTGCTTGCATATATAAATGTAAGAAGGGGAACTAAATGAAAGTATAGCATCATGGACTGGCTGTCAGCTACTTGCTTAGTACCAATCTTGCCTGTATTTTATCCTGGTCTACATAAAGATGATCTGTCCCATATTTACCTGACATTTGGTCATTACCAATGTTTGGGTGGCTACTTTTCCTCTAGACATCCCTAGTGTCCTTATAGATCAGAAATGATTTCATCCACCAATAATCTGGGGGACACATGCTAAGTTCCCCACCATGATAAGATCCTAATGTACATCTGACACAAAATCTAAAGACAGCTGGAGTTTTATCCTCTTAAGAAATCAAAATGCATTGAGTCTGATTTCACCTATTTTGGCCTTAAAAGTCAGCCCCTTGTCAGAAAATCATGGGGGCGGGGAAGCAGAAAGAGTCTCCCTTGTCTAAGCAATTAACCTTCCATAAAACAGAGAACATGAAGATAAGGGAAGGAGCAGAAAGTCCCTTGAGTAGTTTAGGGGAGATGACACCATCCTAATGTGATTTGAATCCAGAATGTGCTGCTTTCTCAAGCATCCCCCATTGTGTCTCAGGATTCTCTCTTGTAGGCCATAGAGTGGCTCAGGACATTTGGGAGCATAACCTTAATAAGATGTCTCCTAGAAAAGTCACATATTATTTATCTAGTGTTTGGATGGGTCTAGATTTCTATCTTTGGTCCCAGCGATACTTTTCAGTACTAAATGGGAACCCAAGGTAACTTGTGAGCCATGCTTAGCAAGAAAGGTAAGCTGAGTGATGGTCAGGCAAACTCACCAAGAATGCTTCAAGATGGATTCTGGCATGAGCACCTACAAACCTTAGTTGGGACAGAGATATAGCTATAGACTGTCATCTACAGCAGCCTGGAGAGTTCCCCTAGACTTTCTAGGACCCAACTCACGCCAAATCAGGATTTTTGGCTTGTGGTGTAGTAAAAAAATCTTTTAATGAAATCTTAAGCATGAGGATTAAGAGAAAGAAAGCTCCTCAAAGGGAGACTAAAACATTCAAATGGAGGTGAGAGAGAGATCTCCACTGGGAAGTAGCCTTTATGATTTTTAAGCATAGCATGGGATGTCCTCTGTTTTTGTTTTTTTCTTAAACTAGGCCATAAGCATCTTCTCTTTGGAAAAGAAATTTTGTGCCGGACGGTGGTGGTGCACGCCTTTAATCCCAGCACTCGGGAGGCAGAGCCAGGCGGATCTCTGTGAGTTCGAGGCCAGCCTGGTCTCCAAAGTGAGTTCCAGGAAAGGTGCAAAGCTACACAGAGAAACCCTGTCTCGAAAAACCAAAAAAAAAAAAAAAAAAAAAGAAAGAAAAAGAAAAGAAAAGAAATTTTGCTCCACTTGAAGATAAAGATTGATGAGACAAAGTCAGAGGACTATAGGTGAGGTATGAGTGTGAAAATAGTTACATTTCTTTGACTGTTGACCAAATCAAGGGAGATTGGAGCCTCAGAAAGCATTCACCAAAATCTACCTTGAAGCAGTTTGGATAGAGGGAATCCATATTGCTACCTGTCCCATCCAGTGAAAAGTGGTTTATTTTGAAGGATTCCACATTTGGTCACCATAACTGTTGACACAAAACACAAATTTCACCTCAAAAAGTAAGGTCTAGTGTAGCTGGAAATTTCTCTGGTCTTACATGACTCCGCAGTCCCACAGCCCTTATAAAATAATCACTCAGAGGCTTATATTAATTGCAAATTGTATGGTCTATGGCTTCAGCTTCTTTCTAGCTAGCTCTTTCATCTAAATTAACTCGTTCCTCTTAATTTATATGTTGCCACGTGGCTGTGGCATTACCGGCCTGCTGGCATCTTTGTTGCTCCTTTGGCGGTGGGCTGGTGTCTCCTCAACTCTGCCCTTCTTCTCTCATTATCACTTTTGGATTTTCCTGCCTGGCTCCATCCTGCCCTGCCATAGACCAATGCAGCTTTGTTTATTGTCCAATGGGAGCCACACATATTCACAGCATACAGAAAGATATCCCACAGCAATCTAGTTTATTCTGGATATACGTATAAGTAACCATGACCTAAGAACACAGATTGAGTTAATCCTAAATTCCATGTTCCAATATGGTAACAATTTCATGATGTGTTATAGTAAGAGACAAAAGAAGTCATAAATCATGGGACTCTTCACATACATTGATGGACCCCCTCAAAATCTCTGAGGCTGCTACCCTCTGATGATAATCTCAGTCTTTTCGTTGGTGCAAGTCAGTCCTCTGCGCAATTAATATATCCCAAAGTTTACACTTTAGGTCATATACAAAGGTCGATTAGTGACTAATAAGGGCACTAAAGATAATCTGCATCTCGCCTTGGGCCTGTAGCACTTCAACCTCTGCACAGTCATTACAGTTCTAATCAGTCAATCAGCCTTGCAGAAGATGTTGAGGAAAGTTCCTTATAGGAACATCCATTCACGAGCACGTTGAGGAAATCAAAATTGATGTTTGTGTAACCGTAGAAATTATTGGGTTTTTTTTTCTATTTTTGTACCCCCTGAATTATAGCAGATTAGATTTTGTAAACTCAAGTTGATTTCTAAGATAGTTTGGGTGAAAACGATCCTCCCCCAGAGTTCCTGAAAAAACAAACAACACTCTAGTCACTTCATTTCTGCATTTAGTTTCAAAAATATTGTTAAAATTGCTATTTTTTGATGATTGAATGTGTGTGTGTGTGTGTGTGTGTGTGTCTGTGTCTGAATACTTTGGAGTCCTTTAGGAGGTAGAGGGTTCTAGAAGAAGTAAGTCACTCTAGGTGGGTTTGAGTTAGTTTAGCTTGACCCCCCCACTTCCTGTTTTCTCTCTCAGCTTACTGTGTGAATACTAAATATGGTCTGGCTGCCTCCCCATTGCCTGGTGGGTGAGCCTCATACTCCTGGTGCAATGCCTTCACCATTATGACAAACTCTGTCCTCTGGAAGTATAAGGCAAAACAAACTTTTTTCTTTTCTAAGTCAATGTTTTGGAAGGTCAGAGTATTCTATCTCGGCAAAAGAAATGGAAGGAATGTAATTGCTAAAATGCTTTCTGCTCGGCAAACTTAATAAGTAAATTTGAAAGATTAACTTTAGAATCAGCCCATGTGTAGAGCTCCCTTTATATGATTTATGGGCTTTTTTCTATATGAGGTAGACATATGTTTTGTCTGTATTGATATGTATTTTTATCCTGTATTATATGAGGTAATTGTTAATTGATGATATATTTTTGTTGTAAATAAAGTTATGAGTCAACATTTTAATATCTAACTTGGTGTACAAATTATAAGATTATCAACATAAAACTAGTGTCACAAAAGGGCAGTATTAGGTTTTAGGGTCTTTGTTTCATTGTATCAATAATAAGAATGTTGGTGTTTGGAACAGAAAATGTTCTTGTAATATCTATAAATATGTATAAAATCTTTGTAAAAACAGATATAACATGACAAAATATAGAAAGTTTGTTTACTTTTCAGTTTTCAGAAAAGTTTCTATGAATGTACAATGTCTATGTCTATAAATGTCATTCACTATTTGTTTGGAATATAGAAAGAAATTGATAAGGCTTATAGAAAAATAAATCGTAAAGGAAAAGAACTCTATGTTTTCAGCTTGATCATAACAAAAGTACTGTTTATAAGGGGCTTTCTCTCCTTTATAGTTAAAGCAATTAGACTTAGAATATTCATTTTATTTTAATGAGATAGGAAGAAGGTTATCTTTAAAAGAATTTAGAAGCTAGGAAGTTGGTTCATTGGTAAAGGCACTTGCTTCCAAGCTTGGCAACCTGAATTGGATTCCTGAGACCTAAGTGGTAGAAATTATTCACATACATGGGTGTACTCACACACACACACACACACACACACACACCATTCAATAAATTAAAAATAATAAAAACTATTTAGTACTTTATGTGTACTGTTAATTTTGTCAGACATTTGGCAAAGTTAAAGTTTATTAAAGTATTATCTTATGTTAAAGTATTATAAATGACCACTTTTTTTAGGTGCTTGTTGAAATATGTGAAGCATGAAATAAACCCTTTTAAGCACTTCAGAGCATACAGATCAGTAATTTTCAATCCATTCGCACTTTTTATATTGAAAATTCATACAATGTATGCTGGTGGCAGTTTCCCCTCTCCATCTCCTCCCAGATCCTCCCCACATCCCACCCATATGACTCTGTACCTTTTTGTTTTTTAATCTTTAGAAAACAAACAGGCAAATACAAAACTGTAAATTTTTTAAAAAGAAAACAAACTGTAATTTTTTCAAAAAATAAAAAAGCACAAGAAACACACACACTACATAAAAACACAAAATTAGAGACCATAATATACAAGCAAAACACAAGTAACATAAAAAAAATATAAGACAGAAAGTTTGACAAAAACATCATTGAGCTCTTTTTGTGTTGGCCATCTACTGCTGGGAGGGGCCCTGTCCTTAAGTATGATATTTATATCCAGTGAGACACCATTGAAGAAAGGTGACTTTTCCTTTGCAAGTGGTTGAAATGATGATTATAAGTAAGTATTTTTAAATGATTTGAGGGATGGAAGGTGACTCAGTGGTTAAGATCAGTGATCATTTTTACAGAGGACTAGACTTTTGTTCTGGTCACCCATATCAGGTGGCTAACAACCACCTGTACCTCCAGCTGCAAGAGATATGATGCCTTGGTCTATGTAATTTCCTGTACTCATATGCACATACCCATACATAAGCAAATACACATGATTAAAAAAACAAATATTTTGTTTTAAAAATTGATTCAATGCATTTAACTATCTATGTAACTTCATATCTCTATAGACATATATAGAGCTGTGTGTCTAAACTTTATATAGTATGTAAAAATTATCAGAATTAAAGGCATATGAGTTTAGTACATGCAACTCTAACAGTAACTGAATGTGCTCTGTGTTCTTGCTTGTATTATTTGTGATATTTGTTGCTGAGGCCTATTTCACCACAAGATTTAGTGAGAAAAACCAAGAGTAGGGAAATGTAACCATCTTGGCAGGAATGAAGATATTCAGGAGACATTTGGGCCCCTCCTTTTATTATCAAACACCAGAGACATTGCATTGTAAGGAACTGAATCTTCTCTAGGAAGAAAAAGACGAGGCACTAAAGGCCAAACAGCGAAAGGGTTTGTCTCCCAGAAAGGGATTTCACTTGGTACTGACAACTTGTCAAGCCACCTTAGAGTAGAGACTAGATCCAAGACAATGACCATGAGTAGGATCCCATCATTACCTAGCTATGCATATCTCTGGACCCATATTTAATTCAAACCTCATGCTAGAACTCTAAAGGTGGATTTGGAGCTGGGGACACTGGACCTCTTTGATCTTCCTCTCGATGTGTCTACATTGAAAAAACCTCTTCTTTCTATTCATGAAGTCTTGTTTATGTGACCAGCTGAGCAAGATAGGCAAGCTTGACTTGCTAGGAGTTGCTGAGGTCCATCTTCTAACT
>CABHPH010160675.1:9320-44698 GCA_902168325.1 Peromyscus nudipes | reverse complement strand
TTTATGGTAACTCAGAGCACAACAGCACATTGCTGTCCTGGAAGACTGGGGCTGCCACAGGTCCAGGGCTTCTCTCTCTTCTCACTTTCTCCTCCTCCTGCCTTATTCTGGTAGAAACCTTCAGATTGCAGGCTTCCTCTAATGCTGGTTGTTGGAACATTAAAGGGATAGTGTTCTGAGTGGAATATCAGAAAGCACACGGTAGGCTTTTCTAATCCACATCCTCTACAAGCCAAAACTCAGGGAATTGCATAGAGCATCCTGGGGGTCAGAGAGAGCTGTAACTTAATGATTCTGGAATTAGACAGCTACAGGCATCACCTGTTTCTCCTGGCACTTTCCAAATTGTCAAAAGACAAATTACAGCAGGAAATATTGGAATTAGAATCATAGATGCCATGTGGTCAAAGATGACCTAGACCATATCAAAAAGTATAGGTAGCTGCTTCTCTCTAAGTTTTGTGTTTAGTAGGATTCTGAAGCTCAACCTGAACTCACTGAGACAGACTACTGTGACCAGAGAGCAGCGAGTGGTATAAAAACAGAGGGGCACAGGAGATGAACATGAGTCTGGTATTAGCATTCTTCCCTTAATCTACACTCTTATCATTCAAAAGAGAAGTGCAGGGCCTTGAGAGACCCACCCATCTGTCCACTCTCACACAAACATGATGCCCAGCACATTGACTCAAATGCTGGTTGAGAAGAAAAACAAGCTGAGATGTGTCTGATGACATGTCTTACACATCCCAAATGTGGTGGTCCTAATTAACTATAGTTTAATATTTTACACTGTGTAGCTAGAGTTTTCCTGCCTGGCCCACAGTCAGGACAAATCTCTCTCCCCAGCCAGTCCCGCAGCCGCTCAGACCCAACCGAGTAAACACACAGACTTATATTGCTTACAAACTGTATGGCCGCAGCAAGTTTCTTGTTATCTAGTTCTTATATCTTAAATTAACCCATTTCTATTAGTCTATCAGTTGCCACGTGGCTCGTGGCTTACCGGTACCTTAACGTCTTCCCATGGCGGCGACTGTCGGCGTCTCTCTGCCCCAGCCTTCCACTTCCCAGAATTCTCCACTCTCCTTGTCCCGCCTATACTTCCTGCCTGGTTACTGGCCAATCAGTGTTTTATTTATTAACCAATCAGAGCAACACATTTAACATACAGAACATCCCACAGCAACACTGTGTGGGTTTGATGAGTTCATCAAAGGGTAGGTGATGTGAGAAGCCAGGAATCTGAAAGAGGAGACATGTGCACCTCTCGGGGCTAGGACTGGGCACTATTTACATCATGCTCCCTTAGTCTAAGCCATTCTCATGTCTCAAAGGCCTGTGTTGGGATGAGAGAACTCAGACCATGTTTGCTACTGATACCTCATTGTGTTGTTGTGATGCCAGGTGAAGAAAATGTACACAAACAGAGAGAGAGAGAGAGAGAGATGACCACTCTTTCCTCATTGCTTCAGAATGAAGGCCAAATCAGTAATGAACATGTACCTCTCCATATCTGTATCACAAACACCTCACAAAGTGTTTCATTCACCAGCCTCATCTTAGAGTTTATATACCATGGTGAGCAAGAGAGCCTGAGATTAAGCATAGGAAAGAGCTTTGCAGTTGGGTGCCCAGCACCCAGGACTGAGAACCCTAAACATATCTCCAGCACCCCTGGCCAATACCCAAACATGTTCTATTTTTAGAAACACAACCTCTCTTATTCTGCTTCAATTTTCCTGCAGACATTTCCCAGAGAATGAGATCAAATACATATGGAGGCATCAGGGCTCCTCAGCACAGGACTGGGGTTCGAGAGCCACAGAAGAGTATCTTTATTTTCCACGAAAGGATTTGATCATGGACATTCCACAGAAGACCTTTAACTGCAGACTCTTTTCCATCATAGCATAGACTACTCCATGCATTCCATGGTAGCATAGGCTCCATGCTTTCCATGGTATCATGATATCATGTTTGGATTCACCCAGAAGATGCTAGGGTGGGCCCTGTAGCCAAGGAAAGAGAGAGTAGGCGTTGTCATTTCTGTTGTTTTTAACTTTTATTTTGTGTGCATGCATGTGTGTTATATGTGAGTGGTGCACATGTGTTTGCATGCATGCTGAAGCCAGGGGACAACCCCAGGCATCATTTCTAAAGAGCCATCTACCTTGTCTTTTGAGACAGGATCTCTCCATGGGACCTGAGGCTCCCCTATTTGGCTAAACTGACTGACCAGTGAACCCCAGGGATTTACCTGTCCCACCTCCCGAGAACTGGGATTACAAGTGCATACTGCCGTGCCTGGCTGTTTTATGTGGGTTCTTGGAATTGAACTTGGGTCCTCATGCTTGAGTAGCATGTATCTACCAACTGAGCTATCTCCTCAGCATCCGTGTTGTCATTTTCAGTTAGATTGTATATTGTATGTAAGTAATGTCTGACCTCTTATAATGTACAGCCTGATTTGCTCTAAGCACTGACTCCAAAGCATATGGGGAGCGAATTGGATTTTGCTATTTGTATTTCTATCTCTTAGTTAATGGTCCCTCAACAACACCCACCAGAAACTTGCAGAACTGTGTTAGGACTGTATTGCAAACCGGCCCATTGCCTGTAAGAGAAACCTTTCTGCAAAGGGTAATGAGACTGCCCAGCATGCTTACTTGCCTGTCAAGCTGAGAAGTTACATGAAGGTCCCTGATCCAGAAACTCCAGAGTAAAGAAACCAGCACAGACCTAAGCCAAAGGCAAAGTCAGCCATTTCCTCCCATGAGTTTGCCAAGCTCCCCAGCACCTGAAGCTACACACTGAGAAAAAAGGAAACCTAAGTTTGGCTCTTAGCTGCAGTGTCTGGCCTAACATGTCTTAAGAGATGACATGTAGAATATGTTTTCCATTCCAAAATCAACTCTACAGACAAGTCTGACAGGTGTGAACACACACACACACACATACACACACACACACACACACACACACACACACACACACCAAAAGAACTAACATGCCAAGAGCCACAGATAGAGAAAGGCCCAAGGGCTGGACCAGCCATCTTACTTAGATCCATCTGGGTATCCAGATGTGGGATGCTACAAACAAGATGGTCTATGCCTAGATAATATTGGCTTCAGATTTTCACTCCTGTTGTTTTAGATTGGAAGACATTTGTTGCTTCACTTTTAATTCAACCTAACCAGTCAAAAATCATTATCTCTAGCCTACTGGGCAAGCTCCAGGACAGTGAGAGACTCTGTCTCATTATATATAACAAATACAAGAGACAGCACTTGAAGAATGGTTCTCAAGGTTGTCCTTTGATATCAGCATTATGCACATGTACATGCACACATACACACACACAGGCACAAGCACACACACACACACACACACACACACACACACACACACACATCTGGCTCATAAAGGCTTGCATTAGTCATCAATGACAGTAGAAGCTTATGTGTTTCCTAGACAGTCGCCAAGGACCTTTCGTAGAGGGTGCTATCAGATGTGGGCACTCTGCACACGTGGGAGGAAACATAAATCTATGAACACTCAGCCTCTATATTCAGGAGTTCAGGAGGATCTGGGCAGGTAGAAGACATGCTGAGGGGGTTGCTATACCAGCAGCCACTGCAGAGTGAGCCTGGCCACAGAAATCAATGGCACAGAGGCGGGGTTGAGGGGTGGGGTGTAGTGAGCCTGACTTTAGAAATCACTAG
Organism: Peromyscus nudipes; assembly: GCA_902168325.1. NCBI lineage: Eukaryota > Metazoa > Chordata > Mammalia > Rodentia > Cricetidae > Peromyscus > Peromyscus nudipes. The sequence goes on along the minus strand of CABHPH010160675.1, from coordinate 40,970 downwards.
GTGGTGAAACATTTACAAATGGAAAAAAACAAACAAAAAAACAAACAAGACCATGTGCACACGAGCATGAGTAGAGTGAGTTCCGTCACCCACAGAAGGGCATGAGTTCTGGATGGGAAGCTACAGGTCCTATGGGCCACAGTGGGAGTTTGAGTGTTCTAAAGAGGAAAGAAACAACTGGTCTCCCCTTGGTGAGGAAAGAGGCTTTTCTAGATTTTTTCCTCCTTCCTTCCTTTCTTCCTTCTTTCTTCCTTTCTCTCTCATATCCCAGCATAAACTTAAATCCTCAATGTAGCAGAGAGAACCCTTGAACTTCTGATTCTTCTGCCACCACCCTCTAAGTGCTGGGATGATGGGCACACACCACCCTGGGGATTGAACCTGGGGCTTTCTGGATGCTAAGCAAGTACTCTGTCAACCGGGCCACATCCCCAGTCCTACAACGGAGTTACTGACAGTCAGAAACATGTAAAGAAAGCCCCGAGCGCTGAGCTGCACATGAAGAGTGACAGGTATCTCTCACAAAGGACAAAGGGCACAGTGAATGGGGCTGAACTGACCTTTTTCAAGTCACTGGATGGTTTGCCAAGTCTGGCCAACCGAGGAACAAACTCAGGAGCCAGTCACAGAGGTAAGCTGGGAACCAGCTATGTCCAGGCCCAGTAGTTTTGTCCTGAGCTCCCTGGAAGGTGGGTGTTACTGGAGAACACCCCTTCCAGTTCCCATCATCCATGTCAGAGGCCTTTACTGCTGGAAGGAACCTGCTCAGACACGTGTCCTGGAAGCTGAGGAGCAGGTCTTCGGGCCCTGAAAGCCTCAGAATGAAAAGGACAAGTCCCCACCACTGCTGATTGACATTAGATGAGAACATGCACAGAATGGCAGTTCCACCCTAAGCACGTTGCCTCTGTGAAGACCTGGATGCCTCAGAATTAGCTCTGGCTCTGACACCCTGTGTCTCTGAGGGAGACTGGGCTTCATATTTTCTTCATAGACAGAGAATGCGAGCTGTATGTCAACTTAGCATTGGAATGGTCCTGCCTCTCAAGGCTGTACACTCTGAAATTCATGAGCTGGGAGATGCTCTCTTGCCGTCTCACGGAGGTAGTGACAGATACCCTTAATTTGTGAGCATTAGCAAAATGAGATGCAGTCTCAGGGAGTGTGACTAGATCCTCCTCATGGTGTTTCCTGTCACCACGTCTCAGCTAAAGGGTGGCACTGCTTGCTTGGAGCCTCCTGATAGCGATGCAAGAGCTGTCGGAAGCCTGACAGAAGACAGGAGACTCAACTTCTACTGTTGTATTCCTGGGGTGTGTGTGATGCATATGTGCCTCTCTCTCTCTCTCTCTCTCTCTCTCTCTCTCTCTCTCTCTCTCTCTCTCTCTCTCTCTCTCTCTCTCTCTCTCTCTCCCTCTCTCTCTCCCTCTCTCTCTCTCTCTCTGTGAGTGTGTGTGAGAGAGAGAGAGAGAAAGAGAGAGAGAGAGAGAACAGTTTTCCAGTTTTCCAAGGTGCTAGTCATTAAGTCAGAGAGCTCTAAGATCTGTTGAGAAGCATAATGGCTTTCAAACCTTTCTGACATTAAAATGTTCTATAATCACCATCCATTAGTAAAACTAGAAAAAGGCTGGCTTTGGTGTAAATGCACAAAATTCATGCGCCTGCCTTCCACCCCCTTCATGTCCTTGTGCCTAAAATACCCCAGACTGTCAAGCTCTCGTGAAAGGAGATCAGTGAGTTTTTTTATCCTAAGGAAAAAAAAAGGGTCCAGATTTTATGGCTATGCTTGGAAAACAGTTAAGTTTTCCATAATTCAGTTATATAATTAAGACTGGAAAAAGAGGAAGAAAAAAAAACAACCCTCCTACCCTGCTTATTTTATTCATAAAGAGACAGGGCCCATTTTCCTTTGCCCAGGCCAAAGTGACTCTAGAATCCAAATTGATTTCTGATTGCCAGATGGTAAGAGACATGTAGCCAGACTAGCATGGAAGGGTGGGGGGTCAGATAAAAGATGCAGAGATGTTTCTCAAGGGGTTGGGGGAAGCTGACAAGGGAGATGGATCTATAGGAAAGGGGATTGCTGTGCAAACATGAGCACAGGAATTTGAGCCTTAGAAAAGACGTTTAAAGAGCCAGGAATGGTGGTACTCACTTGTAATCCCAGGACTGGGGAAGCAGAGCCAGGGAGCTTTTGGGTATCTTAGATTGCTCTCTGGCCTCCACACGCATGCATACATATGGTTACTCACACATATACGTGTACCCTTGCTCAGTCACACACACACAGGAACACACATTCACACACAGAAGAAAAATAAAACAGAGCGAGGAGATGGAATGGGTATTCTTGGGCCCCAAAGGTTTTCAATAAGAAGAAGGAAGGGGGACTGGCTGTTAGTGGGCAGGCAGAAGAAAGGAGGGATCAAAAGGGGCTTTCACTAGGAAAGCAGCACACCATGGCTTCACAGAGTATCTTCCCATCAGCCATTGGTGGTCCCACATTACTAATTCTGGAGTACACTCTCTGAAAGAAAAGAAAAACTTTCAGTGATTCAGGAGGCTGAAGCAAGAGAGTTAAACATTTAATGTCAGTCTGGGCTACATGGCAAGACTCTATTAAAGAATATATATCAGTAATCAAATATGTTTAGGTGAGAAAATGTGTGTCCATATTTCAGAGATTACAGCACATCTTTAAAATCTTAGGAAGATATTAAAGTGTGCAGCAAGCAAACAGACTTCTTACCCCAGTGTTTTCCAACTGCCCCTAGAACCTATTCACAAGTTTCCAACACCATCTTTGACCTAATGTTGCAATGAATTCTTTGACATAATGTTGCAATGAATTCTTGCAACTTGCAAAAACTTTGAGTTATAAGAAGAAAAATACAAATGTTTAATCCTAGTATTTAAATATCCCAAGGGCCTAGTCCCTACCTTTTTATCATCCTACAGGGATCTGTGATGCCCAGTTTTAAGGACTGATGCTAATGTGTTCTCTGTGGCTTTTGGACATGGGAATGTCAGATCCTGGCATGCTATCTCCATGTATATAAAGCTAATTCCACTCTGCTTTCAATGGACGGTTGTTGCTCACTTGTTCTCTAGTCTTAAAGCAGTTCTTATTGTTCACATATTATTCACATAGTAAAGGAGAGGCGGCACCCCATTCAAACCATGTTTGCCCAATTTGAATGTTTAAAGCATTTCCATCATTCTTGTCTCCCTCCTAAGGAGGAAGAGAGGGCCCAAAGCTCAAGTTATTACTGTGGCTCTCCATGCAGGGTTATGCTCAGGCATCTAAGGTCAGGCTTTGATATTTTGAGAGGGGACTGAAAGCCTGTCATGGTAGTAGAAAGCATGCGTCCCACTGCAGAGACCATGGGTGCCATGTTCATGAGGTTGATTAACCCAGTTTTGCTATCCCTGAAGAGTCCATTGCCATTTCTGTGAGCAAAGTGGAACATGGGTAGGAAAGCAAGGGCAGGTGACTTGCTCCCAAGAGCTCCAGCCTCCAGCCCTCTTGTGGCAGGGTGGGGGTGAGGCACAGAGTGCTCTGGTGACTTTAATGATCCTGCCAAGCACATGCATGACAAACTGGATCAGCAAGTCAGAGTCTTGGAACTTCAAGAGTATGCAGAGAACATAAGACAAGATCTGTTGTAGAATATGATTTTAAGGTGTGTTGCTTTTGTTTATGTTGCATTTGTTTAACTCTGTGAAGCTGTGTTACTGTGCCTGTGTAAAACATCTGATGGTCTAATAAAGACCTGAATGGCCAATAGCAAGGCAGGAGAAAGGATAGGAAGGGCTGGCAGGCAGAGAGAATATATAGAGGGAGAAATCTGGGGGAAGTTCAAGGAGCCAGAGAAGGAGGAGGACTCCAGGGGCCAGCCACCCAGCTAAACAGCAAGCCATAGAATAAGAGTAAGATTTACAGAAGTAAGAAAATGGGAAAATAACAGAGGCAAAAGACAGCCAGGATAATTTAAGTTAAGTAAAGCTGGCTAGAAACTAAGTCAAGCTAAGGACGTGCATTCATAATTAAGAATAAGCCTCCGTGTGTGATTTATTTGGGAGTTGGGTGGTGGTCCCCCCAATAAAAGCCCAAAACAAACAACAACAAAGACCTCTCACTCCAGGCTAATAAAGACACAACAAACAGCCTCAGAACACAACAGTACTGTGCAGAGGGACTCGAACAGAATAGTGATGTATGGACAAAGCTGAAAAGGCCTTTTCTTCAGAGCTTTCAGAGCATGGGAGCACTCCAGCACTCCTGTGGGGCTGTCCAGAGAAGGAGTGGTTCTGTGAACTCCCAAGGGGTAGTTGTGGTTGCTTCAGGGAGATGTGTTTAGCCCCAGTGAAAGAAAACTCCCCGCTCCCCTGCATTCTGTTTGAGGGATCACAGTCCTATGCCCCAAAACAAGAATTCTAAGCTCCATAAGTGTTGCCTCAATCACTCAGTCACCTGGAGTGAAAATCATAAAGATTAAAGAAAATGGTGAGCAAAGAGTGGTCAGCAAGTGCCTGGTACACTCGCTTGCCTTTTAAACCACAGCCGCCATGATTTCTGAATAAGGGCAGGTTCCAGAAGTTTGAAGAAAACTCAGCCAATTGGAAGCGTTTGATTCTTTCACTTGTTCATGTGACAAGTCCTAGGAGGACCTCACTGTGGTGCACAACTGTGGTGTGCAGTGCCGGCCATGCTGTGGGCCTCAGGAAGCTGGATGGGTAGAGAGCATTCCACCTGGATAGTTAAAGAAAAGTGAAGTACCAAAGGGGGTGTCAGAAAGCTTAAGCTAAGAAGCATCCAGGAAGACTGAGGAGGGGGCTCAGTGGGGACAGTGCTCAGCCTGCAAGCATGAGGGCCTGAGTGTGGATCCCCAGCATCCACAGAAGAGCCCAGCATCCACAATCCCAGCCCTAGTAACCCTGAGAGCTTACTAGTCAGTCAGTCTAATCAAAGCGGGAAACTCAAGGTTCTGTCTGACACTGTCTCAAAAAATAATGTGGAGAAGCCATTGAGGAAGACACCTGAAATTAACCTCTGTCCTTCACACAGGCTTTCAGGATGAGCTTTCTATGACAGACACTACACACGCGCACGCGCGCACACACACACACACACACACACACACACATACATGAGTGTATGCACACATCACTCACATTCATAGGCACACTATATGCGAACAAACACATAAACATACATGCACATAAGCATGCACTGGCATGCATACACACACACACACACACACACACACTCTTTCAGTAGTATCAACCTAAAAGGTTTGAGTTAGTCTAGATGTGATTATCAGAAAATAAAATTTAGAAGAATCAGAAACTTGAGAAGTTATGTGTTTCTGTTTCAGGGATAAATAACATGTAAAATCAAAATCATTTATTTTTATTTTATGTGTATAAGTGCTTTGCCAGCATGTATGTCTGTGCACCGTGTGTGTGTGTGTGTGTGTGTGTGTGTGTGTGTGTGTGTGTGTAGTGGCCATGGAGGCCAGAAAAGGGCATCAGATACCCTGGAATTGGACTTACAGAGGCGTTGTAAACCTCCATGTGGGTGCTGGGAATTGAACCTGGGTCCTTTGGAAGAGCAGCAACCCAGCCTGGTGCTCTCGTTGGCATGCCCCTGGTCTTTCTTCCATTCTGAAAGAACACACATCAAAAGGGATTCTCATGGACAACTGGGTACTAGGTGTTATTATTAATTTGGAGAGATAATAATACAGAAACAGTTGAAGCTAAAGATTTTGACCACCAGATGAATGGCTTTCCACATCTGCTTCCCACATAATAAATAGCAAATGTGTTGTATTGGTTCAACTGGATTCAGACAAAGGTAAACTGGGTCTCCATCATGCAAATGTTTAATGGGTTGTTTGAACAGATATGGCCATCAAGGTCACTCTGAATTCTAAAATTGTATCCTGTTTTAATAATCTTTGAAACCGAAGCTCATTGCTTCAATCATCCCATATATGGTATTTTCAGATGAGGGAGACCTAAAGACCATTCTGGCACAAATGGCCATCTTTCAGGAAGCTGCACTGCCTACCTGCTCCAATCTTAGGTGAACCCCAAGAAAGGAAGACATTCTGCTCCCACTAGATAAGCCAGGAGCCACTGGGCTTGAATGTGCAAACCTTTACCGTCTGTCGGGACTACAGAGGGTGTGGTAAGTTGCCAGTCAAGATTAGTCAAGGTTCCATCTGAGTGGATCTCATGGTGGTTCTCTGAGCATGTGCCCTGGCCTATTCAACAACTCGGGTTTCTTTTTTCTTTTCTTTCTTTTTTCTCTCCATTCTGCTCAAAAGGGTTCTGACCATTGTCTTTTGTTTAACCGCAGCTGTCCTTGAAATCATTCAAACCTCAGCTCACTATTCCTCTTCCAGACCCTGCTAGCCACTTCCTAAGCAGGTTTCATACTCTTCTTCCTTGCCCTGAGCTGCTACATGTCCATTGTTCTAAAGACAACCATCACACTAGGTCACTGGCTCCATGACTCCTTATCCAAGCTGAGCAACAGTGGAGATAATAGAGGCCATCTGATCTGTGTCTCTAGCACCAAGCTCACAGTGGACATCACCAAGTGTAGGTCATCTGAGGGAACTAAGAGTACTGCCCCTCCCTGACATCCCTGTATCAGTAAGGAGTGTGGGGATACCTCTGTATATGACCCCAGGGATGTCAGTTACAGAAGCCAGAGTTCATGACACCATTCCTCAGTGCAAAGGACAGCTCTGAGCATCCTTCAGGAACATGCCAGTGTTGGTAAACACGGCCACTGTACATGTGCTAGTGAGCTAGCTGAGAAGCCTCACCAGTGTGTGTGTGTGTGTGTGTGTGTGTGTGTGTAGCCATCCTGGCTACTCCATTAGAATTCACTGAGCAGCTGACCTAGACCAATGCAGGCTGACATCAATTCCAATAGGCATTTACATTCAGGAAGAAGTGGTACTGTTAGCCCAGCTGTCCTGCCTTGAGTAGGGGCTGCATCCTGCATGTTGGCATATGCCACTGGTCACAGGGCACAGTGCTTCTTTCTTGCAGGCACCAGAGTACAGCAATATCCCACTAAACTGTGTAACTTGAACAATCTTACTGGTGCAGTGGGGCCCCTCACATTGTCTCGGTTCACTTGTTATAAGTGGATTTCAATATGTGTTTAATCAAAATACCCAGCTGCATTCATTTAAGAGTGAAGCCCACAAAAGCATCTCAGTGGGCCCCTTACCTCCCTGCTAAGAAAATGCAGGAGAGATTTCACCAGAATTTTAACTTGGAAAAAGAAAAGCCATGAGAATGAGCTATTTCTGATACAAATTTGAGCACTCTATTCACTGGGGGAGAGCAACAAATACCCTATTCATGCCCACACAGATGAATTGCAGGCTGTGAAGAGGATGGGTAGGATGTCTTCAGCACTTACCCACCTTGGGCTCCAGCAGGGTGTAACCATCCAATACCCTTAGAGTTGACTCAGAAACTAGCACCTTGGAGCACACACTTTCATAAAGACCAGGACTTATCAGATAAAGCTCAGGCTTGGAATCAGACTTAGGAACTGGTAGCCTTCACAGTATCAATCTTCTCAAGGTCTCCTCATGATCATCTTCAAAGTGTAGATGCCAAAGCCTACTGTGTGGGCTTGTTGTACACCCTGCAGATTGACACACTGATGTCGTCTTCATGAGTTGGAGAGTCACAGGACCTCTGAAGGTGACCTTATTTGGAAAGAGTCTCCATGCAGATGGAATTAGCTACAATGAGGTTACAGAGTTAGGGTGGTCTCCTCATCCAGTATGAGCCACTTTAGTTCTCCTAACCCCCTAGGGTGACCTAGCATGGCATCACACCAGAAAAGAAAATATTAAAATATCTGAAATGACTTTTCTCTGCTAATTTGGGAAAAATATCATTGAAAACATATTTCTAAACATGTGAAATGGTATAGTGAGAGAGAAATGCTCACCCTGTTTCTAAAGCTACAGTGGAGCTCCCCAAGTGGGGGGAGTAGTCATACCCAGAAAATCAGCTCTGCTCTGGGTGTGTTTCAAGAGTGTGAGCTCTGCCTTTCTCCCCTTTGAGGCAGGAAGATCAACCCTGGCTTGTGGGACTGGACACAGCAGCATTATGGGAGTCCAGTGTAAGCCGGAGTGAAGCTGAGGCTTCCTCTGCTGCCCTGGGTCCACACAGCCATGCCTAAGAGAGAACTCCCAGCAGACTTAATACAAATTGCAAATGCTCTGCTGATAGCTCAGGCTTGTTGCTAGCTAACCCTTACATTTAAATTAACCCATATTTCCTATTTACACTCTGCCACATGGCAGTACCTTCTTTCAACATGGCATGATCACCTCCTGCTCCTGCTGCATCTGCTGACATCTCCTGATTCTGCCCTTCTCCTTTCCAGCATTCTCAGTTTGGCTTTCCCACCTAACTTTATTCTGTTCAGCTACTGGCCAGTCAGCTTGTTTATTAAACCAATCACAGTGACTAATCTTCACAGTGTACAAAGAGATTATTCCACAGCACCTAACAGTTTTAATGAAGAGAGATTTTGTTGAAATTTTCCAATGCATAAATAACTAGCATGTTTACCCTTCATTCCAGTATTTTTTGCTCTTAAAATTTGAAATTAAACTTGATATACAGAAGCCATTTGAGAGAGCACACACCTGGTCATGAGTTTAAGCAAGGGATTCTAGATAAAATGAAACCCCTGGATGAAACAGAGAACACCTTACAGCAGGTGTCCCTCAGAACACATCAATTACCTAGGTGCAATTAGCCTACATTCCAAGGCTGGCAGCAGTCTACCAACTCTTGGCCTCTTCTCTACATCTCCTGCATTCCATACATACATCCCAGAACACAGGCATCATCATTCTGGTTCTTTGCTCTTGGCCTTCAGATAGAAGACTTCAAGGAGACAGAGATGTGGGCTTGTGGAAGGTGAGCTCCACCAAGAAAGGATGACAAATGTGTGGATTATGTCTCATGTCCTTACATCTAGGGGATTCTGATTCTGCTTGGCTAGTATAGGGTTTCCAGTCACAGGAAAGGTTTCCCATGGCCTCCTACCCATCAGTGGCTCTAAATGGACCACAGATTTTACCCATGACAACAGGTTCAGCACATCCTGTGTGTACCACATTTGCCTCTGTAAAACAAGTTGTTCCTCGCCAGAGTTTTAGCCTGCTCAACTGTAACAGTTCCTGAAGTGCCCAGGCCCATGTGACATTGACAGAATTTCTAAAGCAGCTGCTAGCAAAGCTGCTGTGGTGAAAAGACGGATTGTCAACTTGACAGCATCTAGAATCCTCTCAGTGCTGGAGAGAGGTGGAGAGAAGTGGATCCCAGAGGCTCACTATCAGTCAGTCTAGCCTACTCAGCAAGTTCCAGGTGATTGACAAACCCTGTTCAAAAGATGGTAGACAGTACCTGAAGACCAAGGAGCACTATTCAAGGTTGCCTTCTGTACTCTACAGGTATACACATGCATACTTACACACTTATACATACGTGTAAGGCAGGCAAGCCGTTTAGCATTCAGAGACTTCATTTGGTTTTGAGTTATACATACCACACCTTACAACACACTTGGCAGCTGGCTTTCTACACCTGCATGTACTACACACACATACACACACACACACACACACACACACACACATACACACATACACACACCACTCCAAATGATGTTACCTAGCAATCTCAGAACCCCTCAACCCACCACCTGCAATGGCCTACATGTACTCCCACCTCTGAACAATAGTATGAGCTTTCCTGCCCATGGTAACAGTCAAACTCAGAGTTTCTGTCCAGCTGTATTCCCAGCATGTCTGAGTATGATGGACATAACAGTTGATCCATGTTTTAATTGCATAGGCCTTAAAACAAAGTTCTTTCCTCTAGTAACCCTTCAGGGCAGTGGCTCTCAACCAGTGGGTTGTGACTCCCAGGATCACATATCAGATATCCCACATATCATACGTTCACATTACGATTCATACATTAGCAAAATTAGTTATGAAGTAGCAACAAAATAATTTTATGATCAGAGTCACTAGAACATGAGGAACTACATTAAAGAGTCAGGGCATTAGGAAAGTTGGGAATCCCTGCTTTAGGGGGAATTCTTTGTTTACTTTCTTATGTCTATGCATGATTTTGTATGTATACGACTGAAATCAGACACATTATGGGAAGGGACATGCACAGAACAGAAATGATTCAATGACCTAATCCATCAATGGAGATGGAGAACCACCCAGACCACCTACCTTAGTAAATGACCCCTCATTCTCTTACACCCCCACAAAAAGAGATCCAAGGCTATATCCTGGAGCCAGAAGTATCCTCATTCATGTAGCCAGTTTTCCTTCTTCACAGTGTGGTCCTTTTTAATCTGTATTATTGCTTTGCTCCAAATACAATTATCTCGATTCTTTTGAAAATGTGTGTGAGCCCTTACTTTCAATTCTTTGGATAAAAAGCGAAGGACCTGGAAAAATCTAGCTCAGACTCCAACCACTGGTAACACATGTACATACACATACACACACACACACACACACACACACACACACACACACACACCGTGAGGAAACCCAGGCTCTGTGTGGCATAATTGATGGCCGTCCCCTCTCCTCATTGGAGACTCAAAGCCTTGAGACGTGCTGATACTACCTTATGCCTGGGGCTTCCCACTCTCAAGTGGTTCTCCTGGGTTTATGCCCATAGATAACCCAGCACCTACTTAATAGCTCTGCTGGGAAACTGAAATGAAAAACAGTAGAGATGTTAAGCATTTTAGACTGTGCCAGGTGCAGAGAAATAAATGTAGTTAGCTTTATTATCACCAACTCTTATAACAATCCTGCAAGATAGTATTAAGTTCAATTTATAGATTAGAAAACAATTTCACAAAGGTTAGGCAATTTTTTTTCCGAGGCAGTGCAGATAATAAAGGGAAGACATGGGTGTCAAATCTATTTATTTCAGATGCCAGAGCCCATGTTCCTCCATTTCCAGCATTCCTCCATCTTCAGTATGCACACAAATTATTTGAGAGTGGGGTTAAAATGCAAATTGTGACTCCGAGGACCAGGGTGAAGTCTGAGAGTCCACAGTTCTAATAAATGTTCATAGGACACTAACACTGCCAGTCTGTTGAGTATACTGTTAGTAGTGAGGTTCCAGAACATTCTGTTTTCTTATCAAGCATATTGCTCTAAGGAATGGATGGTCCAAACAATCTCTAACTGTACTCTATCAACATAGGGAAAGTGGCCAACCTAAATGATGATGATGGTGATGGTGGTGGTGGTGGTGATGATGGTGATAGAAAAGTAGGAGAAGTAGGAGGAGGAGGAGGAGGAGGAGGAGGAGGAGGAGGAGGAGGAGGAGGAGGAGAACAACAACAACTAGCTGGAGAAGAAGAGAAAGAAACTGTATATCCCAAATTCTGGGGACCAAGCATATCTAAGCAATAGCTATGTGTTCCAAGGACTTTATATCCACATCAGCTTGCCATTCAGAATCACAAAACTCTGCCTTCGTCTCTGTTGTAGAAGACAATAGCGACGGCTTTCTCTCCTTCCCATCTCCAGCACCCTGCCTCTGGAAGAGCAGCCAAACTTCCATTAGAAGTCACTGGTCTGGAGCACGCTAGCAAGCCAGCAATATGTGACCTGGGCCTCTGCTGTCAACACCATGGCCTCAGGCCTAGTCTCAGCAAAACAGGAGGCTCAAGTCCAGACTCTGCTATCACTTAGATTCTTCCTTGGTCCAAGAGAAATATGATTTCCCTTCACCCAGTTTTCCTGAAGATCAGATTGGTTTCATATGTCTGCAATAGTTGGGCTGTGAATGGGGTTCTGGGTGCTTTTAGTGACTATGTTATCATGAACGTGATTGGAGCAATGGCTTCTGCGCCTAGACCAGGGAGAGACAATGACTCCTCAAATTTACTAAGTGTTGACTATGGGCCAGGTGTTGGACGAAGTGCATCACATGTACCATGAAGCAGCATTCCCTCCACCTCTAAGATGTGTTCTGTTCTTTCACAGACACTATTCTATACAGAGGGATGTGGAGGGTCAGAGGGTTTAAGGATCCTAGCTCAGGCCCCACAGCCAGAAGGTGGCATCATGGATGTTTGAATCACTTCCAGGTACCCTGGCTTCAGAGTCTTGCTGTGCACCTTGCTCAACATGGAGCATCTTGGCATTGGCTGTGGCTGTTGCTATTGTGCTGGGTGGAGGAAGCTCCCTGGACTCCTCTCATTTCTGTCAGGCCATTTGTTTTTAACTTGCTGGCTGAGGTGGTCCAGCAGTTCATACAGAGGTGACGCTTGCCAGTCCAGTCACTTTGATAACACACAAAAGGACCCGTGTGTGCCCTGAGACCAGCCTGCTAATGACATTCCTGTGTAACGTGTGCTGGCACTCAGCCTCAACCCCTCTGCTGTCAGAAGCGATTAAGCCGAACACGTTTCCAGTTATGCTATTCAAAGACGTCCATAATTGACTGTGTGACAAGAGCTATGCACAAGCCGCAGAATTAGCAGATCTACCAAATCCTCTTGCACAAAGAGGCTGGGAAGAGAATGGACTAATTATGCACACACTGCCCAGACTGGAGCAGGGTGTGAACAGAGGAGCATAGTCCTTATAGGTTAGGCAGCCCGTCCCTTGTATGTACAGAACCGGAAATGTAGGGCTGTCAGAGGGTCTCAGCATGCACCACTCTGTTCCCAGTTACCGGAGTGAGGGGACAGTTGTGGCGCTTTGAAGCACAGTGGCAAACACATGTTAAGGGCTTGATAAATGCTGAGGTGAGTAAATAGATATATGAACCTGCCAGGTCTGATGTTATGGCCTCCACCAAATTCCTGCACTGGAAGCCTAACCTTCAGCTGGTGATCTTAGGAAATGCGTCTTTGGAGGTAATTAGGTCACAAAGATAGAACCCTGGTGAATGGGATCACTGCCTGTGGTGGTTTGAAAAAAAATGGTCCCCAAAGGGAGTAGTGCTATTATGAGGTGTGGCTTTGTTGGAGGAAGTGTGTCACTGTGGTGGTGGGCTTTGAGGTATCATACACACTCAATCCACACTCAGTGTCTCAGACCACTTCCTGTTGCCTGTAAGTCAAGATGTAAGGACTCTCAGCTCCTGCTCTACCACCATGCCTGCCTGCACGCCGCCATGTCACACCAAGAAGACAATGGACTAAACCTCTGAAAATGTAAGGCATCCAATTGAATGTTTTTTCCTTTACAAAAGTTGCCACAGTTGTGGTGTCTCTTCATAGCAACAGGAAACCTAACTAACACAGTGCCCTGACTAAACAGAGTGAAGGAATCTTGGATTCTGTATTAATACATTACTTTTCTGTTACCATGATGACCAAAACCACTTAAGGAAGAGTTTATTTTGGCTTGTGGTTCCAGAGGGCTAGAGTCCATCATGACTGAGAAGCACAGTTAGAAGAATTATGAAGCAGAGAAATCACATTTCATCCACACACAGGAAGGAAAAAGAATAGAATGAGTCTATAAACCCCCCAAAGCCTGCCCCCAGGGACATACTTCCTCCAGCAAGGATCCACTTCCTAGGGGTTCCATAACCTTCCCAAATGGCATCACCCACTGGGAATCGAGTGTCCTAATGTGTGAGCCTATGAGGGATTGTTTCTCATCCAAACTATCATGGGTACCCTACCTCTCTAGTAAGGACACGGAAAAGGGTGACTTCCATGAGGAAGCAGGCCCTCCCCAGATTCCAAACATGCATTTTTCTCCACAAGAGTGAGGGTGAAAGAAAAGCCTATTGTTTAAACACTCCAGCCTGTGGTACTTCATTGTAGTGACTGAGTAGTCTAAGACATAATGGACCTAGTGACAGATGTCATTTAAAGGGTTCCAACTTGGCTTTACCTACATTTGTGCCCATTTGTATACTACTCACATGTATGAATAACAAGCTGGATCTGCATATGAGAGAAAGGATATGGACTGAATGAACCCAAGAGAAGTGCTAGAAGGGAAAGGGGCAAAGAATACATGAGACGCGTGAGAAAACTCTGGTGGGGCCCAAGGTAGGCTCAGGAGGGACTAGCTGGAAGACGGGTGGGGAAATAGTTAATGCAACACACTTTGTTTGGTTTTGTTTTTTAATGCCATAATATTTAATGCCTTGTATGTTATTAAAATTTTGAAACAAATATTATAATAAATGATCAATTTACTGAGAGCAAAATGACTCTGTGTGCTCTTACTAAGTCAGAACTTCTCTCTTAACTTCACATATTTAATCTCAAATAAATAAATAAATAAATAAATAAATAAATAAATAAATAAAAGTTGCCCCTGGAGGCCATGGCTCAACTTTTCACATGGAACGGTTCAGAGTCAACGGAATCAGCCAAGGTTGTGTCCACTGCCACAGCCTAGATGTTTTCTTTCCACTTTTCTCCAGCACTCAACATGACTGGCATCTCTCATGATATGCCTGCTACACCAAGGACTCACAAATGACTCTCCAGAGCCAGAGAGAGACCAAAAAAAAAAAACAGAGCTACAAAGCTCTGAGGTAGAGTTGGGAACTATCCCCATTTAATGACAGCCGTGTTCTACTTTAGTCTGAACTGTCGTTGGGTCAGCAGGCTTGCAGTCTTAAAACCTACTGGGTTTCACGCTCAATCCCTCAGAGAGCACTGTGGCTAAATTCTGCCAAGTCTCTACTGGATCATGCTGGTGTGAGAGTCACTAAAAACCTTCCCACCAGTGAGCCTGACCTTTGCTAATTACAGTCAGCATTAGGTTTGTATCCAAGACAAACTAGTTCCTATTCTACTTACATATTAAGAAAGGTCAAGATTTTCATCTTCGAATTCGTTTGAGAACCCCCTAGATACCAGCATTTATGATGAACAAGCTTCCATCCCTCCATCTTTACAGGGGTGAGCTATATCCTCCATGTGCCTTGGAAATGTTAGCCACAGGAACTTCATAATGCTCTGTAGGTTAGCCAGCCAGGGCTACAGTGTGTAGTAGAAAAAGAACCGGACAATCAACATCCAGCCATTGCTTCTAAGGACTGAAAGAAAAGTGCACACACACACACACACAAGTACACAAAGGAACACACACCATGTACACACACGCGCACGCACACGCGCACACACATGCACACATGCACACACACGCACACACACACAAATACACAGGAGCACACACCATGTACACACACGTGCATGCATGCGCACACACACACACACATGCACACACACACAAATACACAGGAGCACACACCATGTACACACACACACGCACATGCACACACACACACACACACACATGCACACACACATCACATACACACATATATAAGCCTACATATCACACACACACACAATCATACTAGGCACCCTGTAGCAAGAATCTTCAAAGTTCTTATTAATAAAATCAAACCTGAGGCCAGTTATTGGGGTGAACGCTGGAAAATCAGAGAAGCAGAACAAGCCACAGCTTCCTCACCTCGCCAATTCCTCAGCTGGTCTTGTTTCCTCAGACTGGAAGCCTCTGAGTCCTCATCCAGAATGAATCTCAGCTGAACTGCTGCTAGAAGCCTGAAAGCTTAACCAGCCAAATGCTTCTAGTTTCTGGTCCTCACACTTTATATACCTTTCTGCTTTCTACCATCACTCCCTGGGATTAAAGGCGTGGCTTTCTGGGACTAAAGGCGTGGGTCACCATGCTTGGCTGTATCCTTGAACACATGGATTTCTGCCTCTGGAATGCTAGGATTAAAGGCATGTGCTACCACTGCCTATCCTCTATGTTTAATATTATGGTTGTTCTCTTCTCTGACCCCAAATAAGTTTATTAGCATGCACAATATTTTGGGGAACACAATATCACCACAGCACACTGATATAGATAGATAGATAGATAGATAGATAGATAGATAGATAGATAGATATAGATATAGATAGATAGATAGATATAGATATAGATATATAGCATGCACACACATACAAAAAAGAACATAAACACAGAAAAACACACCATACATGTGCACGACCACACACGCATAAGCACGTAATACACACAGAAACAAATGATCACACGCCATACACACACAAGCACATACCCACACCACATACACACAAAAGCATATAAAACACACACACACACACACACACACACACACACACAGTATAGTATAATATAATGCTTTCTTCATTTATGCCTGTGCCATCTCAATTGGCTAATGGAGGCAAACACCTCCACTCCTGGGGATGCAGGGAGAATTATGAGGTCTGAGTCCATCTTGCCAATCTCCATGTAGCCAGGACACAGCTCAGTACCGGGTGCACAGTGAGGACATAGTGGGGGTTAATAAATGCACACAGGACTGAATCATTGTCTCTGTGATGTCACAACTGACAAATATTAAGTATTACAAGATGTGAGTTTCCCTTCTTGTAAGAGACACCTGGAGGTCCCTGAGTTGAAGCTACAGTCTGAAGCCTATGCCCAGGCTGGTGTTCCATGGTGGATACTTTAGAAGTGGAAGAAACTCCTCTCCAGATCCAGCCAGCACCTCAGAGGTGGGAGAGTTCACAAATCCACAAGCCTGAGTAAACCACAACCCTGCTTCCCACTAAGCTGAAACAAGAGTACTGGAGGCAGGCAACGTTTTCTTGCCCCAACTGCAGTATCACAGGAGGGAGTCCTGGGGTGGGGGTGGGGTGATGCAAGCCTGCCACCTCTACAGCGCTAATCTACTCCAGGTGCACACCAGCATGGGGCCCAGCACGCCTGCTCATTCTCAAACTCCAGGCATCAAACAACATCTCAAGGCAGGGATGAACCCTACATTCCATGTTGCACTCACATACCCAGTCATACTCAGCCCTGTCCTTGGCTACTTTTTTCTTTGCCTTTCTGCATGCATGTGTATTCACCTGCGTGGGAGTGGGTCAGAGGACCACCCTGGTGCCAGTCCTCCTCAGATGCCATTTACATTTTTCCCCCTAAACTGTTTCACTGGCCCAGAATGTCACTAATGAGGCTAGCCTTGTTGGCCTGCAGGGCCTGAGGATTCCCTTGTCTCTGCCTCTCCAGCAGTGGGTTTACAAGCCTACCCCACCCCATGTAACTTTTTATATGGGTGCTGGAAATCAAAATCAGGTTCCCACACTTGCACAGCAAGTACTCTACCAACATATCCATCTCCCCTGGCCCCTGGAGCAGATTTTTGAGTGCGATGGTTCTAGTCGACCAAACCAAGCTGCCTCCCACATTGAATACTTTCTAAGTAGCAAGGTAATTGGCTCCTGAGTAAAAGCCCACAAGCTATGGGTTCTCTGACTCCTTTAGCTGGTGCTTCCTGTATGCCCTTAGAAAATGTGTTTGTTCCCTGGCCCTCCATGTGTCTTATTGTGGAATTTTCTATATAGACACGCTAGGATCGCCTCTCCTTTTCCCAATCACACAGCAAGCTTCTGTGGTCTGTACAGAGCCCTGATCACAGAGAAGCTGTAGACGATTATATTGAACACACACCTATACACCCATCTCCAAAGCCCCCCTCCCCCGACCCCAGGACATTCTTTCTTTAAGATTCCCAAGGCCCTGACAGCCATAGAAAAGTTTTGCTGTGAACATCCTTCATTCAGCTTTCTTCTTCGCCTTTCAAAAACCTCACCCCATTCATTTGTCTCCTGGCAGAACAATGAAATAATGTATGAGGCATGGTTCCCTGCCCCCTGCTCACAAACACCCCAGCCCTCGGTATATTCTTAAGTCTTAGTCTTCCCCAGCCAGTGAATATAAAAACCAGATGAGTCGAGGTATAACGTAGAAGCCAAATGTCCCCTCTGGATTGCTTTACTAAAGCGTGAAGATATCACCTAAACAGACATTTCTGTGAGAATAAAAGGCAGGTATTAATATTAATAGGGCTACAGGCACAAGCTGTTACTTTCTTTAAAAAAAAAAAAAGAAAGAAAAGAGAGTAGAGTCTTACAAATTCTAGTCAAGGACAAATCTGTACGGTGTTTCCCAGGAACTTAAAATTAGCAAATACAGAGGATGGTGGGCAATAAGAATCTCCATAAACACACATGATCCAGAGGCTCCATTTGGCGCCTGAGAATTCCGGACCACTCAGGTTGTCCCCAGAATTTTGAATGGTCACTCCCTCACCAATCCCGCTGGTGCTCCAGGACAGGGCACAGAGGCATAATTAGACTAGAGAATCTTTAAATGCTGCTGAGAATGTATGGTTTAGTTCATTTGGGCTATGATTGCTGAGTAAAGCCACAAATTGGTGTCTTTAAAAACAAAAGAATCTCCCACACTTAAGGAAGACAACATCCACAGCACCTTCAGAGGTAACATGAATCTTAAAAGGTATTATAATAATAAAAAAAACCACCTAGAGCCAGATATCGGGGTGAAAGCTGAAAGATCAGAGAAACAGAACAACCAGCCACTAGCTTACCTCTACAAAATCCTCAGCCTCAAGGGAGTGAGTTCCTGTTTCCTCACACCTTATATACCTTTCTATGTCCTGCCATATTACTTCCTGGTATTAAAGGTGTGTATCACCACTGTCTGGCCTCTATGTCTAATTCAGTGGTTGGCACTGTCCTCTGATCCCCAGGTAAGCTTTATTGGGGTACACAATATATCACTGCATTCAGATTTAATGCCTGATGAGAGATTCCTGACCAATAGACTTTACCTTCCCTCTGCATTCTCAGAGGTGGAAGGGACAAGGACGTTCTCAGATCCTCTTATTGAATACTAATCTGATTCAGGAGGGTGCTCCTTTCATGACCTAATTGTTTCCTAAAGAATCACCTTCCAGTACCATCACATGAATTTGAGAGGACATTAACACCTAAACCTTAGGATGTGAAATGACCCACTTTAGGCTCATTTATCAAGAGATGGAGGGGGCATCAATGATGTGGCCATCTCAGGCATAGAGAAGGCACTTGCTGGAGCAAAGACTATGCCCAGCTCTATAAGCAGATTGAGCATGGCCTAGATATCATGCCCTATGGAACATGGAGTTATAAGACCACCATTCTGTGCTCTGTGGAAGAGGTCAGGCCTCTTAAGATACCCCTCTAGGTACTCTTTGACCTTCACCAAAAGGAACTATATCTTTTTTTTCACAGCCCTGCAGTAGTTAGCCACAGCTGGAAAATGCTACTCTTCTCTTATAGTGGGACCAAACTCTGCTCTCAGGATGTAAATCACTGGGAGACCTGTGTCTGTGTGTGTTAGAAACCACAGCAGAGGCAACCTAGGACTGTTTGGGTCAGGAAACCACCTGATGCCAGGTATATACTGCAGTTTGCCAATAGGCCTGTGTGCAGCTTCTTTAAACATTTTATTTTTAAATAATTCTAGACAGGGGCTGGGAAAGTAGCTCAGCCAGTGAAATACTTGCTCTGGAAGTATGGGGACCTGAGTTTGATTCCCAGAACCCACATTATTAAAGGAAAAAAAAAATCGCGGTAGATGTTTGGAATCCCAGTGTCAGAGAGGCGTAAACTTAAGGATCGCTGAGGTTTTGCTGAGCAGCCAACCTCGCCTGCTTGACAAGCTCCAGGTCGTCCAGGTACTGTCTGGTGATGTCGGCACACACTTTTAATCCCAGCACTGGAGAGGCAGAGGCAGATGGATCCCTGGGTTCAAGGCCAGCCTCGTCTACAGAGAGAGTTCCAGGACAGCCAGGGCTACACAGAGAAACCCTGTCTTGAAAAACCAAAAACAAACAAAAAGTTTTAAAGAGCGCTGAGAGCTGGAGAGATGGCTCAGTGATTAAGTGCTCACACTGCTTTTCTAGAGGACTCAAGTTCCTTCACGAGCTCACACATTGGGTGGCTCACAACTACCTGGGTTTCCAGCTCCAAGGGTTTCAACAGCCCTGTCCCAGCTGCCAGGACCCGTGTGCACATTCCCACATAGTCACAAACATATACATGCAATTAAAAACTAAATAATGTCTTTCTAAAAGGTGGAAAAGAGAATATGCCACCTAAAGAGAAACATCTGAGGTTGTCCTCTGGCCTCCACTTGCACACATAAGTGTGCATGTATATACATAGCTACATACATGTACACCTATACATACAAGCTCCTGAAGGAAAAAAACATAATTCCACACATACAGTAAAAGAGAAAAACTGAATGGTCTCTTGTGTGGCCCTCACCCAAGATTGTGTGTTCCAGGGTTCTGCCCTAAAGCAGAATGTCAACTCACAAGGAGAGGAGAAAGGATGGGATGAGAGTCACTGTATAGCAGCTACCATAGCCACCAAGTCAGGAAAGAGTCACTGGTGTTGGCTATTGGTGCAGACTTGATGGGAAACAGAAGATCCACATGCTCTCACTGTCCCTCACAGTTACAATATGACATTGCAATAGACACTAAGGAAAAACAATAATGTGTTACGTGCTGAGACGCTCAGCAGTCACCATCTGAACCAAGATGGCTGATTGACTGGCAAACACCATGTGGTTCTGAATGGTTGATGTCAGCATGGACTGACAGATTCTCTCCTTATGTACTTGGCCACACCTGAGCTATTGAGCTGTTGCTGACATTGTCAGTTAAAGAACTGATCTCAGCTTTGGCCAGTTGGCTTTTCCTTGGAGTTGACCCTGAACCTTGTGACAGGTACTCATTCATGGGACACTCTTTCTTTCCTGGCATAGGACATTCTGAAGACAGTGAATTCATGTGTCCTTTGTTCCTACACAGCAAGAAAAGCAAGATGAATTCTGCCTAACTAGGCTTCAGACTTCATCTCTAAGAAAAAATTGTGAATTTTTCCTTGTTTGTGGGGTGGGTGGGTGGTGGTGGGGTCCTAAAAAATCATTCTGTGTGGACCAACTCTACCTTTTCAGAGTAGGAACCTGGGACCCCAAAGCAGAATCTACACATCCAAGGATCAGTATCTCAAAAGGTACCCATTTCACTAAAAAGCACAAGTCCTTTAGAATGGTCCAGATGATGGAGATACAGGTAGATTCCTGTAGGAGAAGACCCAGGGCGGGCTGTAACTTTGGCTCCCATTCCTGCCTTTGATAGCCCAATAAACCATTTTTATTACAACACGCATAACAGAATTCCAGCCATCCCCGTGTTTACAGATGGCCATTAATTTTTTTTCCTAACATAATGCATTCTACTAACAAAAAAAATCCCTTCCTGGGCATAAATTTCAAGAGTGGAGAGGCAACGAGATGTTTACATACTGAGAAATAAATGCTCATTATTCCCTTATTCATTATGGCTTGCTGGATTTGAATATACCCTAAAGAAGACCTTTGCAAAAGTTGTTTGTTCCATTACAGACTTTAAAGATATCTAGGGCTGTGTCACCTAAGGCAGCCCTAAGGAAAGGTGAGGAGAGGTAATGGAGCAGTGGCTGGCTTCACTGAAGTCCCAGCCAATGCACCACCAAAGCTTGTCCATTCACAGGAGAAGCCCAGTTATCAAAGAAGGGTATCAAGAATTTTTCCCATAACCTGAATGTTCACATTTAAATTCACTATATTTTAGAAAATTCTTCAAGAAAACTCCATGAATCACTTTATATGGCAGAAAATGATTGCTGTATAGAAGAGTATTTTTAAATCAACTCTAATGTTGACCAGTATTACCCAGACAAAAATAAGTTTCTTGGTCAAACAATCATTTGGCTTTATAGCTCCTTCTCCTCCTCTTTGGCCTCATCTTCTTCTTCCTCCTTATCCTCTTCCTCGTCTGCTTCTTCCTCCTTTTCCAACTCCTCCTTATCATCCTCTTCTTCCTCCCTAAGGCTTACAATCCAATTAGTTCTTCTATAGTAGCATGTCTGGGGATATGCTGTCTAAAAGAATTCTGTAAGTTCCATTTTGCAAAGAGGAAAATCATATTCCAAAAATAGCTTGTAGGCAAGAGTCATGATGCATGTCTTTCATCCCAGTACTCAGGAGGCTAAGGCAGATGGAGCTCTGTGAATTCAAAGCCAACCTGGTCTACAAAATGAGTTCCGGGCCATCCAGGACTACACAGAGAGACTCTGTTTAAAAAAATAAAATTAAATTAAACAACAACAATAAAAAATGCACAATCACCCTGAAACAGCTTGCAGGCTTACCCTTAGACTTTTAATGGCAGTCCAACATGGGCAGAAACCAAACGCATATTCAAGTTGCTGTTCATCTATTAGATCAATTATTCTACAAATGTGTATTTATTGAATTGATACACACAAAGGCTGCATGAAAAGCAGGGGTGTGGTGATATATTGTGTATCAAATAAGCTTGCCTGAAGATCAGAGGACAGAGCCAGCCACAGAGTTAAACATAGAGGCCAAACAGTGGTGCTACATACCTTTAATCCTAGCACTTGGGAGGCAGAGATCTATCTGGATCTCTGTGAGTTCAAAGCCACCCTGTACTACATGAAATTGGCTCAGTCTAGAAGAGAAACAGAGCCAGGCAGTGGTGGCACACACCTTTAATCCCAGTACTTGAGAGGCACATGCCTTTAATTCCAGCACTTGAGATCTCATGCCTTTGCTACCAGTATTTGGGAAGCACACACTCCATTAATCCCAGAAAGTCAAAGACATTATTGCAGTGACCAGAACAGAACAGAAGAGAGCAAAGCAAAACCTTGCAAGAAAGGCTGCAGCGGGGACCCCCCATGCCTGGGGCTTGGATGTGGTCATTTATTACCCAAAAGGTCTCACCAGCTCCCTACATGTTTCAAGGAGCTGTGAATCCAGTGACTTCAGGATGTAAATAGCAGAGCTAGAATTTAATTCCTGATGACCAGTATTGGATAAGGTCTTTCTTCTTTGAACCCCACAGGGAACCAACAGACATCTCATTAAGTATCTTTTGTGTATAAGAAAGGGAAATATAAAAGATGAAGACAGCAAATGAATGTCTGTGCTCCCTTCTTCTAAGAGAGCTCCTATTCTAACTGGCAAGTCCAGGTGCACAACTTCATAGACAGCACAGTAGTAAGGTGGAAAGAGGCAGGGCATGCAAAAAGAGGAGATGCTGGATTGAAAAGTCAGAGAAGGTTGTGTGTTAAGGGGACATTTGGGAATGACCCTAAGACCTCAAAGAATAATCAGACTTGCAACACACGAGGATAACCAATAGAAACTCAAGAAGACAGGAGTGGATATCCTGAGAAAGAAGGGGTTTTGTATTTGATGTCTAGCTTGCTCAGGGATGACTTTCCAAGCAATAATTGGGGAAGCAATGTGCGGGGAAGTTCCCCTGTCAACAAAGAAACCTTGTAAACTTCAACAACATTTGCAAGCAGCTTTAAAGAAAGCACTCGAAAACCTTAGTCCTTAGTTCCTGTGACTACGCAAACTGGAATAAAGGAGGCGGAACCCTGGGTGCAAAAGCATTTCTTTACACGTTTCTAGGAAAAACAAAATATGTCACAAGATTTGCAAAAAAAAAAAAAAGCCTGACTCTCTTCACTCTCTTCAGCAGAAGAGGAGAGACAGACGAGAGCTCACTCTGAAGTCAGATCTGGCTCTACTCTGTGGCTGGATGCAGGAGCCACCACCGAGAGTCAGGCAGTATGCTAAAGGATGCTAAAATACTCTAAAGTACTCAGTTGGCTGAGTTAGGTTTTAACCCAGGTCACCACTGAGATTCAGGCAGTACTCTGAAGGACGCTAAAGTACTCTAAAGGATGTACTCATGACAGGTGGCTGAGTTAGGCTTTTACCCAGGTCAGCCTAAACAGATTTCCCATCTATCCAGTTGTGTAGATCAAACATCATCTCCATCTACTTGTATATCCCCAGGCAGGGAGGGTCTCCATCTCACACCCTTTTCTACTATATGCTAGACATCAGCACAGTCTCTTTTTAATACGTGATCGTCTACTATTAACCGTCACTTTCACATCCCAAGCAGGACAACAAGCTTCACATCTACCTCTCTATTTAGAATGATCTAATTGGAGAACCCTCTTGATGATATTTATTGTTTGGTTTTGCTCTGTTTTTCCCATCCCATGTCATGCAAAGAGCTGGGCATCATAATCCTCTGCCTCAAATTTCACTGGGTGAAGGCATACGGTGTGGATGATTGTAGCAGGAACAAAAGCCAGTGGTGAGGAGTCCCAGATCTACAAAGGCTGTGAGCACACCATCCAGTGAGCCATGGGGCCTGCAGCTAGTTTCCCTACAGGAACCATGCTAGTCCAGGAACATCTGTCTAGTGATACCGAGAATGGCAGCACTCGGATGCTCTCTGGGTCTGGATGTCCCAGACACAAGGCTTGTGTCCATGTTCCAAACGCAGAAGAAGCACACAGTTGAGCAGTCTTACAAAGGCCTTGGGCAGTCACGCTGATAGTCATCATGAGGAATCACTGACTGGAGTCCCTTCCAGTGCTACCCAGGTGCCCACAGCACAGGGAACCAAAGCAAGAATGGAGTTGGATGACGTGTGTATAAGTGGATCCTCTGATTTTCAAAGACAACCTACTTGTCCTTCAATTATTGACAATATACTTAGTACCTTGGAAGACAAGGTGGGGAGGGGTCTTCCAATGGAAAAAAAGATCAAAGGGAATAGATGACAGGTGCAGGGCGGCCTCAGGCATCATCTGTCCTTGAATTCCAGAGTGCCAAGCAGGATTCTTAGCCAGCTCCCTGTGCCTTCCTGAATACACATCTGGATCGCTAAGGAACACAGCTGCAGTGGGCAAACAGGAAGGTCAATCACAGCCAAAGAGTTCATTGTCTCGGTGAAGAGTCCAGTAGATACTGTAAGTGGCACAGATCTCTTGGTACTTCCTTGGGAGAAGGGCTGTGGGTTCTTGATGCCTATGGGATGAGGTCTGGAGAGACTTCCACAATGTCCCACCTTATAAGGACCCTGAAACCTTTTTCCTTTTGGAAAGGGAGCCCCATACTGCTGAATTCCATGTTCCTATCACCTTGGTATCACGTAGACTGGGAGTCTGGTTTAATTAGGCTGAAAGAACACAGTATAACATTGCATGGCTTACACTGCCTACTCAGACTTATTCACATTTCAATTGCAATAAGATTCTAGATTAGTGCAAGACCCGTGACTATGCTAACTGATTTGCTATGGACTTAGCAAACATTTGCTGGACCCTTTACAGTCTACAGAGGAATTATTACACATCAAAGGCAATCATGTTCTAAAGTTTCTTGTGGGAGGGTTACAGTCTATGATTGACACTCTGGGGAAAACAGAATTGAACCACAGCGTAAGATAAAGCATATAAGCAGACAAACAAATAAATAGCAATTCAAGACATTTTTGTTACTTTGTGCTCTGAAGTAAACCATCCCAGATGTACCACAGTGTCTCTGAAATTCAAGTAATATAAAAATCCCCTTTCAAGGAAAGACATTCCTCTAGACCCCCGGAGTCCACAGTCATATGAAGCCAGCTTTATCATAGGGATGTATCATTCCATTAATAGCAAAGCAGACCTTTTCTTCTCACAATGAGCAACTTTTTATTGAGGCCATCATCTAATTTAAATACACCCATGGACATATACTGCCACGAAAGATGCTGTGGCCTGAGTTCATACCTCAAGGTCCCAGGTTGTCTATTCTCCTTATCACAAGCTGTTCACTGTGAGTGCTCACAGTACGTATGCAGGAGTTTCAGGGCACAAGGACCCTGAGAGTTGAAATAGTCACCTGCATGGGTACCAGGAGGGGCTTCAAGAAGACAGCAAGCTGTACAGCATGCACCCTTGTTGGACATGATGTCTCTTCCGTCAGGTCCTTCTCCACCCACTCCTGTTCATCCCACTAATAGACTACTGGTAAAGGAGTGGAGAGGTAGACAGGGCAGAGTGGGCAGTAAAGTTTGGCCTGACTACAAGAGCTGTAGCACTTACACTGTCTGGAGGGGAAACTGGTCTGCAAAGAGCAGCCAGAGTTACACGGGGCATGCGCAAAGCACATTGCATGAAGCAAATCTCGGTGGAAGGTAATGTTGTATGCATGGTTTTCATCTCCTAGTTTGTAAGAGGAATGGGTGTGTTGGGTGTTTATGACATCTCTTGTGTTCTTTTTCTCTCCTCTCTCATACTGACTCAATCACTTTCTCACTTGCTCCCTCTCCCCGCCTCCCATCCCCTCTCCTCCTGTCCCCTTTCCTCCCATCTCTCTGGAGTAACCATTGCTTCACGCTGACTCTTCTTATTCAGTCCTCAGGACACCTGGTGATTATGACCTGTGCTTCATTGAAGAGGGAACTCGTGTTTAGCTCACTAAGATCAACGGACTAAGAAGGGGGCCTGAGAGATGGCTCAACAGTTAAAAGCACTGGCCCTCTTCCACAGGACTCTGGTTCGATCCCCAGCACCCACATGGTGACTCACAACCATCTGTAACTCCAGTCTATGAGATCCAACACCCTCATCTGGCTTCAGTGAGCACATGGTGTACAGACATACATGCAGGCAAAATACTCATACACATAAAACTTATTTAAAAAAAATAAAATGAACAGAAAGAGCTAAAAAAGGATGGGCTGATGTTTCTAGGACTGAGTCCCACTGCAGTCTCCTACAGAGCAGAGCTTTGGGGTGACAAGCTTCATAGGATCCAGGACTCAGGAGCCAGGAGGTGGGGGTGGAGATGAAGTAGATGCAGACACCTCCCTGCTGCATCCTGCCCTGTCAATCATCTACCCTCCTCCCTTCACCCCATCTCCACTTCTGATCCGGACCATCCTGCCTCTCCCCAACCAAGTCTTTGAGACCAGTGAAATTATTCACAACTTAGTGGAAATCCTGGGACCCTTTCCATTCCTCTGCGGCATTCATCGGCATTCATCGACTCCCTCCACTCCCCCACCTCTCCTTCTCTCTCTAATCTCTGCTGATTGCTGCCCTCCTCTCCCTGGTGGCCAGCCATGACAGAGGCCTGTGGAAACAGAAGTGTGTGCTCTGGAAGACAGGTCCTATTGCAGGGATAGCTAGCTCATTTCTCAACGGTGAGATCTCATTAGGATAGGGGCAGGATGCCTGCCAGTGGGTCTTCACGGAGCCCCTCTCTCAACACCCCACCCCCGACACAGCTGGTGAGGCTACAGACCTATTGAGGGGTGAGCTTCGATCCCATGAATATAGATTAGCACAACACGGTGGTGCACAATCTGAGTTCCATCTCAGCTGCTTTGTCAAACCCCACTGAGCAATCCCGTCTGAGCAGAATGCTTTCCAGGCATGCTTTCTTATGGTTCACTCAGCCAAGTCAGCCCTGCACAGCGATTCCTAACATTGTTTCCCAAAGATTTAGCTCACATCAGCCTTTAACAAAAAAAAAAAAAAAACCTAAAAATAAAAATGCTGATATTTTGCTGATTTCATGAGCCCCCACTGCATGTGGAGTCACTGCACATAAAGCCACAATGAAGAAACAAAATCTGGTTTTCATTTAAACTAACATTTCTACACAGTAACAATAAGCGTGCAAGCACCAGGAGGTGTGTTTAGTGGGTCTCCAGGAGCCCCTCCCCCCTGAGCCTCCACCCAAGTACTGGCAAGAGTATGGGTTCTTTTGAGGGAGGGAGAGGTATGTTCCGGTCTCCTCGAGCTCTCAAATTATTGCTTAATGAGCAGGGCACCCATAGCAGATTTCTCCTCTCTTAGACCAGTACCCTGGAAACCATGGTCAAGAGAAATCTCACAGAATGACGCTAGAGTCAGACACCAACTAGGGGCCTCTCGGCTTCCAAGGCAGGAGAGTGGAGTCAGCTGGGCAAGGTGCATCGTTCCGGTCTCACCTCAGGAGTTTCTATTGCTGGGCTAAAACACGCTGATGTCCCTCAACAAGAGACATTTAGAGCAGAAACGGAACCTGGAGGCAAGAACCAGAGCAGAAGCCATGGAGAAACACTGCTTATTGGCTTCCTCAGCTTGATTGCTTATACAACCCAGGACCACCAGGCCAGTGATGCCACTCTCCACAGTATGACTGGGCTCTCCCACACCAGTCATTAGCTCATGAAACACCCCACAGGCTTGCCTACAGACCAATCTACTAGAGTATTTTCACAACTGAGGGTCCCTCAAATGGCTCCCTATCTTATGTCAAGTGGACAAAAAAAAAATCCAGGACAGGTCTACTTGACCAAAAATGGGTCTGCTGTGCCTAACCACTATGTGGAACTAGAAGGAAGGGAGATGAGAAGGGGTGAAGGACTAAGTCTCTACCCAATACCATATTGGCTTGGGTGTTTAGGTTATTGAGGGAGACCGGCTCCCCCCACGCCCCCAGAGTACTCTAGAGCAGGGAGAAATGAGGAATATGTGGATAGAAATATAGAGGAGAGAGAGGGAGTTAGAAACATAGGATAGGCTCAGGAGGGCCTAGGTCAAAACCAGCAGCCCCTCTGACTCTACTAAAGGGCTTTTAAAGGAATGTCAAGGGGTGGAGCAAAAGACCTCCCCCTGTTACAGTCAAGTGCAGACAATCCCAGGCACCTGGTGACCATGCATGTGGTCAAGTCATCCCCTAATGCAGCCCTGCTGTGTAAAGCAAGCTCAGATCTCACTAGGAAGCTTTTGTGGGCTCCCATGTGTAGATGTAATCAACCGTCTTATAAATAAGAAACACAGAACCAATGCAAAGAAGAAAGCCAAGAGGTCAGAGCTAAGAGCTAAAACCTTACCCTTCCTCCTGCAGTGGTCCTACCTCGCCCGAAGGAGCAGCTACTTCCTGTGTTAAAGTCTTTATATAGTCTCTGTTCTGCCTTCTCATTGGTTGTAAACCCAACCACAGGACTGCCTCATCACGGCCTGTTTGTATAGACCTCCAGGTGTTCTATGGTTGGTATTGAGATTAAAGGCATGTGTATCCAATGCTGGCTGTATCCCTGAACATACAGAGACTTACCTAGCTCTGTCTACCAAGTGCTGTGATCACAGGCATACACTGCCACTGCCCTGCTTTCCTATGGCTTGATAATAGCTCTGACCCCCAGGCAACTTTATTTATTAACATACAATTAACATTTTGGTACAAAAGAAAAATATCACCATACCCATGGGTTATTTATTGTTTAATATCTATTTCTTTATTGTCTCTATGTGTTATGGTGCACATGTAGAAGCCAGAGTACAATGCGGTGATTCTGCTTTTTCCTTCCACCATGTGGATGCTGGAAATTGAACTCAGGTCTTCAGGCTTGGCAGCAAGTGCCTTTACCTACTGGGCCATCATCCTTGTCTCCCACATTTATTTTAAAAGAAAAATCATTTTGTATCTCCTGGCATGTCGCCATCCCAAAACCCTGTGACTGTAAATACAACCATGTCTCTTTCTGTGTATTGAAGTTAATATCAACTATGGTCCCCACTGCACTGAGCAATGGCCTGAGATTTGCTGAAGAAATGAAAGCTTAAATTATCTCAATCCCGATGCACCAGAATAACTAAATATGTTCAAAGAAGAACGTGAAGACATTAGCAATGCCTCGTCTTGGCAGACACAGCCACTGGAGTTCTTTCCCACCACTGGGGAACTTCCAAGCGCATAACCAACTTGGAAAAAAGCTTAGTGGTTTTTAACAAAATTTTATATATACTTTCTATACACCCCAAGATTTCCACCACTTGGTATTTACCCACACACAAAAAAATATAAAGATGCTTGCATAGGAACTATGCATGTACATTCATGTACAGGTCCATGCATAAGCTAAATCAGGTAAAAACAAAAACAGTTTTACTTTTAAAAGAAAAAAATGAGACCAACCCAACCATGCATCTGAAGCCAAAAATTCATCCATTGGGATCCTATTCATGAATTAAAATCATAAAATAGTGAGTCCCTAATGTTCACCACCACACGGGTGAACAAAAGATGACATAGTACCATCCAAAACACTTATTCTGTTTAGAGGAAAGCCTGAGGAAACTTGGTTCACACATAGCAACAAACAGCAGGTCGGTCTTGGACAGGCCTGGGTTGGAAGGAATGAGGCTTAGATGACTTCTGGGGTGATGGAATCTGTTCATATCGGTGGAGGGTGCATGAGTGTAACATCTGCACAAACCTGTGGAACTGTGAGTGTGAATAGGGGCATTTGATTAGAACTCACAGTTCACAGTTTCTCTGTGAAAGCCCATGGTGATCCCTGAAGCCTTCCTTGGGGCTCCTCATGAGCTCACCAGCACATGTCCTTAAATCTCTCCAGCTCATTCCATGATGTATTGCCCCCACTCCCTTCCTGATTCCCTAGTACTTCTCTTGCTCTTTGGACATCTCAGGCATCCATATAACTATTGTAGTTCTACCTGGTCCTAGCCAGAGGAACAGACCCTGTGCCCTTTGTTCTCCAAGCTCCTCTGAGTCCAAGCATTGATGTGAACAAAGCACATGGACCAAACCAGAGAACATCTAAGATACTGTCACAGCGACATCCTGGAGCATACGGTGTCCGGTTTACACTGGCTCTTAGCTTTAGCAATCAAAGGTGATGCCTATGAAGGCCTGGGCCCTGGAGTCCCTAATTATCCACCAGACCCAAGTTAGGAAACCCCACCCCTTGCTACACATCCCCTCTCCCACCTTCAACCTCTGTTACGTGCAAAAATAGCATCAAGACTAACCTCCACCTTGATGAGCACTTTAAAGGGCATCGTTTATTACTTTCAAAAGAAAATGGATAAAGGCGTTGTTTTCTCAGTAAAGTTAATAGGACCATCTCAAGAGTGCCAAAATCTGCACTCTCCTGTGCATGTGTGCACACATTAAAAAAAAGATAAGCCAGTAAAATCTAAACCCAGATTTTATAAAAACCAAATCCCCTAACTGTCGTCAACTCTGCTCATCTACCCACACAGCCACAGTTCACAGGGCCCGGGTAAAATAGAGAGAGATGAGGACAAACAGAGCCTGAGGTCTTGGTTTAAGAATGTGCCCTAAAAGTTGACACTTGAAAGGCTGGTGAGATGGCTCAGTGTTGGTTAAGAGTGTACTGCTCTGCCAAGTGGTAGTGGCACACGCCTTTAATCCCAGCACTTGGGAGGCAAAGGCAGATCTGTGAGTTCAAGGCCAGCCTGGTCTACAAAATGAGTTTCAGGACAACCAAGGCTAAACAAAGAAACCCTGTCTGGGAAGGGGCTGTGCTGCTCTTGAAAAGGGATTGAGTTTAACTCCCAGAACCAATATCAGGTGGTTCACAGCCACCTATAACTCCACCTTCAGAGGGACTAGTTAAAAAGAAATATTTAAAAAGTTAAGCTATAGCTAGTATCCATATAAGACAGTGAATTTGATTTCATCATCAGAAAAAATAAAACAAGCTTCAGTTATGTGATCCTGAAGCAATCACAAGTGTGACCACAGATGTAGGTACCTGAAGGACACAAGATACAGGCAGTCAGGGGATCTGTGTAAAGAGGGAAGTGACAGATTAGATAGGTAAGGGGGAAGACAGATGCAGACAGATAGGTGGTAGGATAAGTGAGAGGAGAGTGTAGATGGATGGATGGGTAGATAGATAGATGGATAGATAGATAGATAGATAGATAGATAGATAGATAGATAGATAGAT